>JAOYSI010008763.1:0-11326 GCA_025775065.1 Hiodon alosoides | reverse complement strand
TAACAGGGATAGTTAGGTTGCGGTATGTTATTAGCATTAAGTCATGATTCCGCTTAGAAGATGTCCTAACAGGGATAGTTAGGTTGCGGTATGTTATTAGCATTAAGTCATGATTCCGCTTAGAAGATGTCCTAACAGGGATACTTAGGTTACGATATATTATTAGCATTAAGTCATGATTCCGCTTAGAAGAAAGCACTACGTTGTGGAAGCAAATACTTAGATAAAAGTTATCTAAAAGTATTTCAGATCTGGGTTATGGTCAGTCTTAGCCTTTCTAAGTCATACTAGAAAATAAGTAATGAATTGTTATTTCTCCTAGAATGGAAATGACCTGCATGTACTATGTAGATAACATTTTAAATGATATTTTAAAGTTTGTTTAAAAAAATAATGTCAATTTAACCTGTATTACACTAAATACAGACATAACTTGTGACAGTACATACATGAAGATGGTAAAGACGGGTGGGAAAAGAAAGGGAGTTTGGTTGTATTTTCCATGCTTTCTTCAGGGAGGGGTGTGAACTGTGAATCTGATTGGGATAAGCCCATGCAAACACAGTCGAAATTCTCTACTTAAGTAACTTGGTTGATCAAGTGGGAAAATATTATCCGAATTAAAAGACTAAATTGTGTTTTATTCTGACTTAAGCAAGTGGATATAGCTATTAATATATGGACTATAGTTTAAATCATATTATTATATGTATTCATTAAGGGTTTCAACAGCTTTGTCTTGTAATGTTTTTTTTAACTTGTTCATTAATAGATACATAGATTAAATAAAAAGATAATTGTATGGCATTCATTTGATGATTAATTACTCTGGCAGGGATGTGCTTCTTTATCATCTGATTGACATTTAACCCTGTCCTTTCATCCAGACATGATGATGAATAAATTAATGAATCGTCATCAGATCTCTGTGATTTGATTGCAGGCCAATGCATAATTCATCCTGAGGGTTCATTCTGTGATTTCTGAATGCAAAAGGGATTTCCCCATGCTGATTACCAAGTTAAAGGCTGATCACAGCAAACGGAAGACTCATCAAGTCTTGCAGGGCAGCGTGCACCTACTGTGCTCACGAAGGCTGGCCACCTGGGCTGTTAAGCTAAGGTTGCATTTCCCTGTGCAAACACGGCGTTTTCTTGCTTTTGCCACGAAGCAGGGATTTCGCCTTGCATTTGTGATTTGTACTGGATCCAGTTAAACGGCAAGCGGCGGTCTGTAAGAGAGGGCTTGGCGTATCGTCTTAGAGACTTTGCAGTTCAGGATTTCAACTTTATATGCATAATGTGCATTTATTGATTGGGGAATAAATATGAGAAAGGAAATTATTAGATTTGAACTTTAACGACGCCAGGAAAGAGGGCAAAGGTCAAGTGCTCCAGTCCAGTGAAACACCTTAAAGGAGTCTCCCTTCCCACTCTAGGTTTTTTCCCAGCGCCAAACTCCACCCCCCACAACCCCCAGGGGCAGGTGAGAAAATCTTCTCTTTGGTGGTCCAGAGTGGAATACTCCCCCCCACCACACACACACACACACACACACACACACACCAAAGGGCATGTGTTAGCTCTGCTCCCATTGGTCCCCTGACCGTTTACCCCACATGGATATCACTGTCACCTTCCAGTTTTGTTTGGTAGGCTTTCTCCATGTGAGAACCATCGTCAGTTATATAGAATTGCTCCTGGTTTAGTATGAAAGTATGGAAGCTGCAGCCCAAAGCTGCTCAAATTTTTTGATTGATGAGGGACGAAGAAAGCTCCACTTGGAAACGTTTAGTGACAGTGGGAATAGCATACTGAATCTGAGGATACAATGTTGAGGAATTAATACACGTCGCAGAGACCAGAATATCAATGTCCACGGACAACAACGGAGAGATGAGACAACAGAGCCTTATTACAAAGTTCCTTCATGAAATATTTCCCTAAGTGTTTACCTAACATCTGGTTGACTTTTTTTCGCAGATACATTATCTCTGTGTGGTTTGTCTCCGAGTGTAGTCCTCGTGCTGGATTATACAGCATTCTTTTGTTTGGTTCATTCAAACTTATTGCTCAGGCAGAAAGGGCCAAGCCCGGCTCCCTGTGTTGCTGCCTCTGTAATTGCTGTGGACTCTCACTTCACCGGCTTTCTTCTGTCAAGAAAAAATACGTTTGTAGCCGGCTGTTCTGCTTTTATCTATATTTTAAGCCACACACAAGGTGTAGAGGCGAACTGGAGCTTGTTACAGGGCCTGCGACTGAATCATTTATGAGGGGAGCAGGCAGCAGCAGCAGCTAAATAAAAGATCTGCCTTTCTCTGGCAGGACAGCGCCGGGATACCTGCCTGCGCGCTCCTGTCGCAGCCCGCGCGGGGAGAGATCGATACAAATTTGTGTGACACACGTTCTTCTCTGAGCTTGACTTTGTAGCAATAATCAGTCCCCGGAGTCCCTCGTCAGGCTTTCCCCAGCCGCCTTCAGTGCCAGCGTCGCCCAGTTATTCAAAGGATTAGGTTAGGGCCGGAACGCTGGCTAAAACGTCCATTTCCCACACTTTCGGCAGCCCCGCCCCTGCTTCGGAGCACTGGCTCGGCCTTGCGGCGGGACGTCGTCGTCAGGTCCGCCCCAAGATGAAGTGTGCCTCTCCCTCAGCAAGGGGGCTGAGCCCCGTAAATGCAGAAAATGGGATGCCTTATCCCAAGTGGAGCGAAGTTTGTGTAGGAGAACTTGTCACTTGCCATTAAGCAGAAAAATTAACTATTGGTATCCAGCCTAGAATGATACGCAGACGGGGCCCCAAAGTTTCTCTACTTTAGATTGTACTGGAGGGCTGGTAGAAATAAAAATTAAAAAGTAATGTTTAGAGAAAAGACTCTGTGTGAAATTTGAGGCATAAAAGCGCATATGGAAGACAGCAGCTTTGAATTAGAGAGTAAAGTATATCTCTACAAAATGCATGAATCCACCACAGAACTGCACTCTCCACCTGAGCTTTTCTCAGTTTCTCTTTGTGGGCAATACAGCCCAACAGGGGCTTGTGCTGACGGAGGCCCATTAAGATGCTTGGGAGTGGAATGAGGGACTACGGCTCCACGGAATGTGCATATGGACGCTTGATGGTGCTGGTGGTGGTGGTGGTGGTGTGTGTGGTTGGGGGGTTGCTTCTTAATGAAGAATTTGCTGCCTCGTTAAAGCTTGACGCACGTGGAAGGGAAGGGGAGTGAGCAGGGGCAGGAAGAGGCTAGGGGCCGGGGTGGGGGGGTGTTTGGGTTGATCCTTTAAAAGCCTTGGTTCTCCACCAGCGAAATTATTATCAGTGTGTGAAAACAAGGCAGGCTTCAGGGTAGCCACCCAGGAGAGTGCTCAGCCTCAGGGCAATTTCAGAAGAAAGTCATGCAGGAGAAATAATGGGCTGGGAGCAAGGAGGCGGTAAAGGGAATTTTTATTTTATTTTCATTCTCTGGCTGCTTTTTCTCCGGCTTTCTTTGTCCTCTCCTTCCATGCCGTATTTCTTCTCCTCAACAAGGTCTCCTGGACTTGCTTCTAACAGCGAGCTCTTACGGCTGACAGATGCGAGAGCCTGTGACGTTCGCTCTCTCTCTCTCTCTCTCTCTCTCTCACAGTGGGCCTCGCTCGCGCTCTTCCGTGGGTTGGCCAGGCGTGTATCTTCCTGGAGGCATTGCGCAGCCGTTGGAAGGCGTTGCCGTAGAACTCTAAGGCCTCTTTCTCACTCGAAAAAAAGTACACAAAAGTACTCCTTCGATCTCAGAACCTCCAAACTCTATTTTATCTCATTTTTCGTTAACAAAGTCTGGGTTCAGAAATTTAGACATATGAGTATATGGCGGCTCTCTTTAGTAAGATTATATTATTACGGTTATAGACCAAATCTACTAATAAATGGTTCATTGAACACAAAGTCAATGTTCTTGAACTAAAGACCTTAATTCTACAGAACATCTGTGGCTTCCATGAAATGAGTTGACATCTGATGGAGCAGGAGAAAGTCTCCGTGGAGAAGTTAAAAAGGGAAGCGTGGCCAAAGGTGGCTGTATAGTGCTGAACGCAGTGGCCATTCACTACTTTGTTTTTTTAAACTTCACCGTTCTGTGGAAAACAAAGCATGTTTTTCTTTTCTGAGTTGTTTCTTTTACAAGGAAACTTCCTTACAGTCCTTATCTTAGCATTCCACAGTCCAGTCTTTCTGTTAAGATTAAGTTTTCAACAGGGTTATGAATATGGAGCGCACTGTATTTACACAAACAGAAAGTAACACACTTCATTAGAGCCTACATTGTAAACAGTCTATTGCGCTGCTGCAAGAAATAATCAATGAAATATTCCCCATTCCCCCAAATACAAATCTTAGAGAACTTCTTTAAGTGAGAGGATATATAGTTATAGTATAGATATAGATATATAGTTAGTATAGATATAGATATATAGTTATGTCTGTTTTATTTGGGCAGTATTAGGACTGTTTAGTGTTTCTGTGTTTTGTTTATTTGTAGGATGTGGAACTTGTTTGTACAGTGTAGTTGTACATGTAATGCATCGTTTCTTTTATTGCCTAATAAACGCACCTGCACCAGTGTGTATCAGCGCTGATGGCGAGTTTTGAAATGATGATGCCATTCGCCTGACTGCCCCCGTGTAATTTTTCCAGAAAGACGACAGGGCGTGAATGGGGCATTCCTGATGTTCCGCGGCAGGGCATTTGAATCCAGGACTCAGGTTGCGTTTGCGCTGACCACAGTCAGCTTGCCGGAGTTGAGTGGGGAGCGTCTGAGGCGCGCCTCGGCGATGGGCGCTTTGGAAGTGCGCTGGGAGGCGCGTTGATTGAGGCACGCGCCAGGGGCTGGGGGCTGACTGATATTAACTCTGACGTGTCAATCACAGGGCAGCGCACCGCCTGTGGCATCCAGGAAAACATGTTAATATAGTGGTGCATTAGTGCACTCCCGGCTCCCACGCTGGCGATGTCGCCTCTCGTGGCCCCGCCTTCCTGCTGATGCATGCAGCCCTGTGGCAAAGCCCGCACAGGCTCCGTAGCGCTGCTTGATCTTGGGTTATTAACATGTTAATAATGCATTCCTCGGCCTCTCCAAAGCTCTGTTTGTCCAACTCGGGCGAGTGGCGCCGTACCACTGAAAAGTGTCAACAGGGGAAGATAAGGAAATTAAAACAAACACACATACGCAATTATGGGTATATAAACTCCACCGCCACCCTGCAGCTTGAAACAATGGTTATCTTCCACATTAACCATTATAATACACTGTTCAAAAAAAGATAACACGCTATAATTCAGATTAAATACAAACGAAAGGGTTTCCGTTCTCTTTATGTCGCTCAGTTTACAGTGTCAATGAGGAAGTAGAGAAATAATCTAGAAAGACAAAGTGCGTTCTTTTAAACATTGAAATAGCAATATTCTGCGTTATCCTGAGATTGAGTAAAATTTCCAGTATTGTCTAGCTCCTCTCAGGCACTTTCCCCAAACTGGGCTCCATTAATGCCTAATAGTAGCAGATTTCCCAGTACTTTTCCTTTCCCCTAGTCACATTACCAAACTCATATTTGGTCTTGAAAGATAGTTAATACATTTGCACGGACGTCGATAATTACGTATAGTATTTAAGGCATATAAGGTAGGGCCAACACATGAGTTTAAATATGTCATATTAACATTATGTATCGCTTTATATCAAAAACATGGGCACAATTATTATTTTTTAAATATGCATGGCTTTTTGAGAAAACAGTACTGGCCTTGTGTGGATAAAACACTTCAATGTTGTCTTTCCAGAGGTAATTTATCTATTTGCTTTTAATGACATTTTACATTAAACATAAAACACCACCGTGCTCAAATCTGGCCGGGTAGAACATTTTCTTTCTTGTTTTTCAAAAGATAAAAAAAAAAAAAGAATTATCTAGTTTCTCTGGTGATAATATTTTCCTCTTTATTTTAAGAATGTCGACAATATCATTGACACGTTTTGTGTTTTTATAATGGACTAAATCACAATAACAGACACAATAACAATACTAAATATATAGCAACTATATATATACTTTATATATGTATATGCATGTGAATATATACATATATGTGTGTGTGTTTGTGTGTGTGTATTTCCAGAATATATTTATTAATAGTACAAATACAAACTTTGTATCATTTTATCAGTTTCCTTTCTTAAAGAACTTAATAAGGATTTAAATATGATAAAGTAATGGTCCACACTGACCTTCGAATTAAAGTCTGTTTCGGAAGTACAACCAAAAACTTCAAACATGGCTTTGACCGCTCTTTTTTTTAAATGGAGTTAGTCATCGCAACAAACTGCCATGGTCAAATATTTAAAAATCTTTGTTCACTGGCAATATTTAAAAGCCTTCAGATTTCTGCCCATAAGTGTAATGCTGCGCAGAATGTCAGGTCCGCTTTCTGCTATTCCATTAGATGGCAGTGGTGAATATGCTAGCACAAGGGTAATAAAGGTTATCAATATTAAATATGCCATATTATGCATAATCCGTATACTTAATGGAAATCTACGTTCTCCAGTAATAATGTCCAAGTGCTGTGACTAGCACTCCAGATCTTAATTGGGGCAATTCATTCCAGGAACAAGAATTCTGCCTACTAGCCAGATGTTCATATCCCTGAAAAAGGGGCAAATGAACATAGCAGTTAGAGATTCTGTAATGAAAAATTTAACACTTCACTTATTTGATAGGCACATATTTTAACATGCAAAATGGCCCCTCCAATTAAGTCCTTTGAGGTAACAAATGAACTCAGTCCGGTCATCTCAACCTTTCGGAATTTAGTTGGATCTTTATTTTCGTGCTAATTTAAAATTTGCAGGCAAATGGACTGTTTTATAATCCCTTTCAATTCAGAAGACTCCCCTTCTCTTTCCGTTTGGCTTCTATTAATGAGGTGTGCAAATGACCAGGCAGTTAGAATGTCAGGCATGTCTGTTCCACCGTAACCAGTCCATTGAAAAGAAAATTAGTATTGGGGAGCGACTTATTCGCAAAGTGACGTCGTAAAAAAAAAATGTGCATGGATGACTAGTCGGCTTAGGTGTCATTCGGACATGGTACTTAAAATCTAAATCATACAAGTAACATATGTTAAATATTTTCTTCAAATCTGGAAGAAAAATTGACGCAATTAGGCA
Source organism: Hiodon alosoides (assembly GCA_025775065.1). Lineage (NCBI taxonomy): Eukaryota > Metazoa > Chordata > Actinopteri > Hiodontiformes > Hiodontidae > Hiodon > Hiodon alosoides. Next base: position 4,131 of record JAOYSI010008763.1, on the reverse strand, counting down.
TGTAATTTTTTTTTTTTTTTACATCCGCCATTATTATCGTCAGTGAGCCTTTGCTGACTGAATTCCCACTTACGTTATGTAGGGAACCTCGAGCACAGTCCACGCAGCACCCTCTTTTTCCCACTGCCTTACACTTGGGAAATTCTGCATCCCTAATCCGTGTCTTTTGAAAAGGGTGAATTTTATTAACGCGCTTTCGAGAGCTGGAGGGTAGAGCGCCAAAGCTGATTAAACTTTCATGGTAAGCCAACTGACTCTCGCACTCGCAGTGGATTCAACAGGTCTTTGAAATAAAATTTAAAAAAAAATAAAAACATAACCTCGGGTGGCTGCCCGGGCAAAATGCACTAACTGAAACTCACATCAGCCTAAAAGTTAACATTGACGGTTCGGTTCCGGCGTTTTTTGTTATGTTTTGTCACCCCGTTTTAATTCTTCGTAGACCTACCCCTTTCCCCCCCTTCTTATATTTTCCAGAAAAAAGAAATACACATATTTGAAATTACATTATTTTCTGCCGTTGTAAATATTCAGGAGCCCTTGTGATGTTATAAAAAATTGGGACTAACTACTGGAGCGTTGGTTTGTTAATGGTTAGCATTTCCGCTAAAACATTTTGATTCTTTATGAATTTGTGACTCACAAAAAAGCGCACAATAGTTGGTTATCACTTTGTATAGGTCACGGAGGAACGTACCCGGGACGATTGTATGTAATGCGGCCTTGTTCGCACGAAAGAGAGAAAATGCTGACACCCAAGCTACAGCCGTCGACGCACATACAATATTGCGCGTTGAATAAATGTTATTAATTGTGGTACGCTTGCTCGTAATTATGTCTACAACTTGTGTCCTTAGAAAATATCAAACATGTATCCCATTCAAATTTTTCGCTGTAGTTTTATTCTGTTGCATTTCGTTGAAAGGTGCAGGCAGAATAGATTCCTGGTAGTAACGTATGGTCGTTGGTTACATAGGCTACCACTGACGTCAGACGTCTGTCATTAATTCTATTCCGAATTATCGGCTCCAGTTAAGGGGTGTCGTTATTTTTACTTAGAGTGATCAATTTAGAGCGCATGCAATATTGAAATTAGTAAGTGAAATTAATTTTCTGTTTTCTGTTTGTAATTTATGATTACACATAGAACACTACCGATTGTACGTTATAGTCAGTGTTAAATCAACACTGTCCGTGTTTACACGAGTCCCGGTTTTACATAAACACTGATAAGTATTATTTTAACACTGCGATGACATTTGAGGTTACGTCTAACAATCGAGGATTCCAACAACAGGGCCATTCTGACCTCCCTGCTAATTTTTTTTATTACTATATAATCAAACCTTTTTCATTTTTCATTTTTCATATGGATATTTTTAATGTGCATTAGATTACCACTAAGCCGATATATTAAAATGATTGTATCTTTAAAAGCAATTTCTGTATGCATTGTTTGTCAGAAAGTTTTTGCTAATTTTAATATGGACTAAACCTAATACAGAGAATTGGAATATGTCCATGTACGATGTATGGAAAATTTTATTTAAGGGATTTGGTTTTAACGCTCATTACAAGTTAAATGAACCCCACCCCCCTGGTTATGTTGTGATATCAACATAACCAGTCATCACCGTTTAACTTTGTTAACGACGGGGCGTGTTAATGTGTAGGCCTACTGCTTGTCAGTATATCTGGGCATTCATGTGACCCCGTGTGAACATCTTCGCTGTTAATTATGCCTATTGGTCCTCTCGAGCTCTCCTGAAATGAGTGAAGCTGGATGAGAGGGGAAACATCGGTTAAGCAAATTGGTATTTAACTGGAAACTTGCTTGCCTCCGATCCTTGCATTATTCATTACTAAGACAAGAAAGTACCCGTCCAGTCCATCGGCTTTTACCCTAAAGGAAGCCAAAGGATGGCGCTTTGCGGGGAAGCTATTCCGGAATATAGGACGGGAAGGCTCAATTTGTATAGAATAAATCCCCCCTACTGGCCTGTGTCTACTTGAAAATTAAACTCGCTGAAATACGTCAAACATCTGAGACGTATTTCGTGTTATGTTTATGTTACAGTCGGAAACGCCAGCTTTTAGACGAACGCCTAAAAAATTCACTAATGCGCCTAATTCAGCATCCGCTATTAATCTAAATTGTGTTGGAATTGGGTTAGTTGACTTTGTTAAATGTGTCAACGATAGGGACCATTCGGGATTATAGAGGCGTTCGAAGTCCATAAAATGGTTTATGGATTTTTTAAATGCATACAAACACGTGTAACGGAACTGGGTTGATTCCCTTAAATATTCTGTGGTGTTATTAACGCAGACGTCAGTTCGCAATCGGAAATGCATTGCCAGATAAAACCATCGTCGTTGGATTTGATTTCATTAAAATTGTACTTTAGTTAAACGAATGTGTTTAGCTGGTGTCCGGTTGTAAACGACGGTTTTATGCTGCATTGGATGGTGGTTCGGTATCTTGCCAGTTTCAAATATATTATTTATGGGACATGATTAGAAGGTTATACATATTTCTTTGAACACGTTTCTTTGAATTAAATATACGTTGGACATGTTTCTCTATCTTTGATCGTACACACCTTGTCCAAGGAAACTAATATTTGGAATTCATGTACACGGGCGATACATCTGAATTTTAAGTTTGTTTTCTCCGTAAGAACACCTATTATTCTACTTTACGAAATATGGAGAACGTCACAGCCATAATTTCAACATCAGACGCTGTGGTATTAATAATGAAACCGTTGCTTAGACTCAGACTTATACTTTGGAAATTAACCAATTTAATGAATCAACCCATCACAGAAAAAGTACGAAGTAGGGACCGAGTGCGGTTATCCTGACAACTACAGCATATACCTATTATACCTGCCAAGTTTAATACATTTCCCCGGGCACTCGGTTTGTAACAGGTTTTACGGCCGTGTGTCATCATTTTCCTCCCTGTGAATCCTTACCTTTTCCATAATTACTATTAAAACTTTTATGATTCATGTCAATCGATTTGTGGGAAAATGTGTGTCCAGAATTTCGTTTATTGTTGTTTATTACACTATTCACAGCAAACGGTTATTAATTGCATGCCATTAATATTTAATTTTAATTTAATTAATTGATATGTGATGCAGTTTACACGCTCATTATTGATACAATGTGTGAGCAGTATTGCCGTCCTCGTGCAAGCGTAAGCTTTCCGCTCTCTGCTAAAAAGGCAAATAAACTCGCTTCTGCTCTTTTTTTGTGTGTCTTAGATCGCATAGCGCATTTGCCCTTGACTGGAGTACAAGGTAATATTCGTTTTACGTTTGTCTACCGGACAATTATATCAATTAATTTAGTTGTAATGTCAATTCAATTGGTAGATGCGACACAAATACATAAACATGTATTTCTAAACTCACCCGTAAGTGAGAATGTCACTTTGTTGATTTTCTTTGAATATTACTCCCGCTTTTAAAGTAAGGCATCGTTTAAAAAAAAAAAAAAAAAACTTTTTTAAATCCTTCATGCTACCTTTGAAGTGTAAATTAGATGTTATTATTTTGGTTATTTGTTTGTTTTGTTTTTTTGTTTTTTTACTGTAGTTATTTCAAAAGCTTGATATTTAAAAAGGTCTGTATCGTTTTCCAGTTTATACTTACTTAAAAGTGTTGTGCTATAGGCATACATGCTATAAATATCTCCGGAAGCAAATTATGTTTTCGATTATTCACTCCTGTTTATGAATAATATTTATTTTCACGGCCGGGATTTAAGTGAATTGATCGCGGTTCATATGGGAATGTGAGAGTAGCACATTTTTTTTCAGCTCTTTTTTGAGATTTGAGATTAGCAGGTTAAAATGACAGGCATACACGTCATTTTAAACCTTTCTGACCATCCGTTCGCAAGCTGCTCCTGTCGCGGTTACTGCCGAGGGACAAGAACTCTCCCTGGTGCTGAAACTTGGGGCGGAAGTTTTTCTGAAAAGCAACCGCTCCCACGATTAGGCAGTGGTGAATTAATCGTTGAACATGGTTAATTGAATTTAAACTATCGAAATATTTTATTTTTTGCTTTTAATAATTGCAGCAGCAGTTTAACACGAGAAACAGGAACTTAAACTAT
>JAOYSI010008762.1:0-11326 GCA_025775065.1 Hiodon alosoides | reverse complement strand
CTGTCCCCCCCCCCCCCAGTTTTATTTATTTTTTTGCTCTGTTTTGCAGTGGCTGTGCTTGTGGTGAGCTGTGCAATTTGTTTCTGGATTTTTCCAGTTTGGACCCAAACCAAGCAATGGCCAAGGGGGTTGAACAGTAAAATACAGCAATGGGTAGAAATCCACCAAGCATAATTTGGATATGTTTTAAATTAATTAGTATTTGCATGCAAGATGAATACTAGTACCTCTGGGAGAAAATCTAAGTAAATTTAAATCTGATTAAAATTCTTATCCTGTGTGAATGAATGGATTAATAATGAAGAGTCTAATATAGGAAGGGAATGTACTGTGGTTTGTGACACAAAACGAGAGCATTAGTATGCATTAGTAGGGCTGAAATTTTGAATGGTACAGATTCATGCAAGCCTGGACACAGGGACCCCAGACCACACTTACCAGACAGACCATCGGCAATTGAAAGACAGTATATTATTTTTCCACTGGAGACTATGACTGCTATGGCACCCCAGATAGCAATGTCAGTGGAACTTCCTGGTTCCATGTAAATGTTTTAACCACGAATGCATTCATCCTTTAAAACTATTGAAATTATCCAAAGAACATTTTTTGCCATCCAAAAAGTACCACACAGTTTTAATGATACAGAGATCTGAGGTTTTTTGCCTGTTGCTTCAATATCACTTCTTTGGTCAGTAAGATTGATGGAGCACTATAGTGGCTGCCTTGAAAGTAATAAGGACTCAAAGGATGTCCTGAAAAAATTCTTAAAATACCCATTGCAGGCAAGTCAATATTCCATCAATTTCAGCACTTTCCTGAAGTAACTTTTATCGTTGTTCAAATCCTTAGTTTCTTTGTTCTCCTTTATAATTTAGCCTGTTAATATTACCATAGTCGGATCGAGGACATGTGAAGAAATGAGTATGCTTTATTGAATATATTGCTGGTGCTTAAACCACTTCTGCATAGATGGTTCCAGTGGCTGGTTCATTGTTCTGGTTTCATGGTTGATCCGATACACGAAGACCTGGACGTAAAGGCCCAGGCTCCATAAATGGCTGGGTTGGCCTTGGGGCCAGTTTACGATGCTCTTTCTCACTCTCCAGACAGCACAGGTAACTCTGTCCACAACCTATCCCTGATGCTGGGTCCTTATGGAAACTACGTTGCAGGACCTGATGATGATGTTTCCTTCAATGTTGTCCTCCACCACCAGGGCCAGATAAAGGAAAGTACAGAGCCGATGGCCTTATGGGGGCCCTCCTAGAGAAGTAAAATACGTATTCTTCCTCTTAAAGGGTGTTTTCTATAGATAAATATTTGATAAGAGAAAATGTGACAAATGTGTAGGCTAGATCATAACTGTACATTACTGACTGTTTCTGTTGTTTTCCTTTCAACAGGGCTCCTCTAGACCTCTATCTATGCACTCCCACAACATAACCGAGATTGGTCAACTGTCAGACAGTCCTAAATATGACATTGTTGACATGATATCTCATTTGTTGACATTAATATAAAAATGCATGGCTACAATTTAAGTTCATAATTAAAAATCATATCATAAACGCCCAGTCAGTCCAGATGTCTCACTGGGTGTAGAAATTGCATGTACAAGGACTTTTGTCTCCCTCACATTTGTCATGTCATGTGAGGCACTCGTTGCTCGTAATATCCTTCCACCCTGTTACTTGAATGTTTGGGTGTATTTGAGAAGGAACTGGTAGAGGCTCTGCTGAGTCCGCTGTGTGATCACCATTAAAAAGATATGAACAAATCATCTGACTTCACTGGACTAATCGTCCTCTAGCAGTTTCATTCATAAAAACACATCATAAGACGACTAATCTTTCAGTAAGTATTTCTAAACTATGAAAAGGTGGGATTTAATTGGTATACAAATTTAATTGCTTTATCCATCCAAGATTCATTTGTATAACATCATATATTTGCTCATCAAATTGATTGCTTCATGATTACAAACTCTTTGTATTGTGATGTTGTTTACCATAAATTAATAAAAACTACTCAGTTCGGTACTCAGCTAAATGATATGAACCACATTTATCCTGAGATTTCTTGGAGAATTAAAGTTAGAGAGTAGTGGCTTTATGTTATGCGGCACACCCCAGAGTTCAGCGCTGAGTAATTGAGCTTAGTTCACTTGTTTTATCAGGGTTTATGAGGCCTTCGATCCAACCTGCCAGAGCCCTGCTTCCTGTTGGTTGAGAAGGGTTCACTGAGCTCACGAACTGCCTCTGCCTGAACATACAACAAGGCACAATCATGTAAAAACTATAGCAGGCTGTCTGATAGAAACAATGTAATTCACTATAATTTAAATAATTTTGCAGCTGCTCCGTGCTGGTGTGCTGGGCTTCTTTTTTATATTCAGTCATTAATTTCAAATTAAATAATAATAATAAGAACTATATGTGAACTACTCAATGTTCAAGGAAAATTAAAGCTAAGATTTTCTATAAAATTGAGATTGTATTCAGCTTGGTGGCTGAGCACCAGACAGGAGAGGTATTCTCTTCAACATGTGAGCAGTCCCCATCTTAGACCGATGCCTATTGTGTGATCCGCCAGCGAAAGCATTAGTCGCAGCTGTACCCGAGTTCTGTTCCTCCCGATGATGCAGGTCGTTGTTCCCTCTGTCCTGGCCGCTTCCTTATCTTCACACGGGCCGCCAGTGACTGGAGATTTACATCCTCCCTCCCACTGGATGCCTTGCCAGTCCCAAGGTGTCTCCGGGCTCTCTCTCGCTTTCTCTCTTGGGACTGTTGCTTCTAACCACGGCATGGTCTGGCAACTTGTAGATTAGCTCAGCAAACTAGGTTCGGTTGAAGACACCATGAAAAGGTCCTCACAGCCAGATTCTGTATTTAATGGGCACTGCAATATTGGTTTATTCTTTCTACTGTATAAGAGCTCTGGGTTACATATGTGATCATATAACTTAAGTTCACGTTGGCCAGCATGAGTACACTCAAAAGGTCAGCAGCCTTATTGGCAACGTTTAATGATCAGAAATGTTATTTTCCTGTTGTGCATCAATTAATGTTTCTTCTATTCAGTTAAACCGACTCTGCAGATCTTGGAGTGCTTGTGCAACTGCATCCATCAATGGTCAAATTTTATTTTTCATCAAATATATAGGCCGCATTGTTTCAGCACAGTGAGTACCTACCAATCCAGAGAATTATGCAATGGTGGCCGAATTGAAGTTATCTAGTACCTTTATCTTTAATATTTTAATATTAAATATATCTTTAATATTTTTTTTGAAGAGCTCCATTCTCCCCTGCTTTACCATGGTTTGATTGCAAAAAACTGAATATTGAATTAAACAGTCTTTTTGGAAATCGATGAAAGTCATTGTGGAATGGGGCAATTCTTCATACAGGAACTTAAGACTAGGTCTACTTTTTTTGAACATGAAGACCAATTATCGCTCTATTTTAACTTTTTTGAGTTTTTCCAATATTGGAAGTGACACAAACTGAAGCAGGCAGGCTCTTTTCAGAACATCTTAGAGATATTAAAAATCAGCCTATTCAGCATCTCAAGGTCTGCTTCAGTAAACACAAACATGTCATGGCGCTACAAAAGCTTGCGAAATAATTATGTGATAATTTAGCCGTATAAACGTTGGGGATTATTCATTGTCCTGAGAGAATGTAAATGGGATGTTTATGCCCTTTCCTAAACAGGCAGACACACTGACTACAGTAAAAACTTAAATCAGATTAAATTTTAACTAACTAAATGTTATAACTAAATTTTAAACCGAATCAATAAGCCTTCAGGGGTATTATGAATAATACCTCAGAAAAACCTTACTGGTTTCGATTAAACCATCAAAACATGAGGAGTATATAATATCGGGAAGTAGAAAACACTAAAGTTAGTTAAGATATTTCATTGACAAAATTATTTGGCTAAAAAGGCAAACTACAGCGTATCATGGAATATTGGTTTTATTCTAATATGCAAAAAATGCATAGTAAAACCAAATGTTCACAGGAAATAAAGCATACATCGACTACAATGTAATCAGTTATTCATATTTTGTTGGTCCTCCCTTGTTTTTGATTACAGCAGCCATTCTCCTGGGCATTGACTCAATAAGCTTTACGCATGTTTCGTGCTCTTTTTGCCAAGCCTCCTTAAAATATTCCCAAAGCTGAGCTTCATTGGAAGACCTGCATGACTTATCACGATTCAGGTTTAGAATTTCCCAAAGGTTTTCAGTGGGATTAAGGACAGGGGACTGAGGAGGCCACTTGAGGACTTCAAAACACTGGGCAGCAAGGAATGCCTTTGTTGTGCGTGCGTTGTGCATGGGATCATTATCATGTTGGAAAAATACACGTTCAATCTCCAAACAGATCCTCCATACTCGGTAAAATTGTGTTCTGCAAGACGTCCAAATATTGATCATTTTCAAAGTGCCACCAACTTTGTAAATCCTTCCAACACCTGCCGCAGACATCCATCCCCATACCATTATGTTTCCCCCGCCGTGCTTAACGGTGCCACGCATTAATTTGATATTAAAACTTTCCCCTCGTCTCCTACCAACATACTTGACACCATCCGGTGCCAGCATGTTGAATTTTGACTTGTCAGACCTCAGAACACGGCTCCAATGTTCCACACTCCAACCCTTGTGTTCTTTGGCAAAGGCCAAAAGAATAATGACTGCAAACTTTGTATGAGAACTACTGTATTTAACACAATTCAGTGTCATTTTAGAATATCACAATTACAGTATAGTAATTCTGCATACTTTTTATTGCTCAATGACAATCAAAAACAAAAGAAAGAAGCATGACATTTGGCCCCATTTGAAGCGTTTATGGACAGCTTGTACATGTGTTCAAATAGGCTTGACAATCCTGACAGACAGCCCCAGGGTTTCCAGAGTGTTGGGATCTTCTCCATCCATCAAGACAATTATAAGAAATACATCATGGGTTTTTGCATTAATCAGAACAGTTATTCATAACTATTTTTATTTCACAGTGTCAACCGGGCTGCCACACAGAAGATGATGCTTTTATTGACAATGTTAGGATACTGAGAAAGTGAGTTAGATTAGTTAGATTCCCTTAATGAGGAAGGATGCTCTAAAATTCATATTATGTAAATGCTGACCCTTTGGTGTCTTTTTTTCTTCTTAAATAAACGATCAACTACCTGGTAAAAATGGAAAGTGATGTTTCTAACTGCATTTCATTGTATAAGGACTATGGCAAAGACTGGAATAAGCTGTTCTTCTTTTGAGGATCCATTAAATTACTTCTCCATTGCCTTATTAAATTAAAAAAAATGAATATAGTAAGTTCAGTATTAACAAAACGTGGAGACAAAAGAAATGTATTCAGTGAACATCGAGTGAAGTGCCTCCCCATTGTCCTCTTGCTTCTGGGATAATGCATAATCACGATGGCCCTTTCTATCTTCACAGGCAGGACATATTTTTACTGATGAAAACATAACCAGGGCTTGCACTTGGCTAGTCTGTTTTGAAAGACATTGCCTTAAATCCTATTATTCTTTCTTCTATTAAAATCTGGCATAAACTGTCAAGTCGTACCAAAAAAAACGTTAACAACAGAAAAGTTATCAAGTGTTGTTTTCTTTTTGATAAAAAGTTAGTGTTAAAAAAGTAGATAGATAGTTAGTAGATAGTTGAACATTGAGCTATGCAAGTGGTCCTCTAAGAAAGTAGATAACATAACGTAAAATTACTGTGATGTTTGCATGGAGTAATGTTTTATTAGCAATTAATATTCAAGCATGTACATTTAATAGACTAATATTTTTTTATATTAGACCTGTAATAAGAAACAAGTAAGCAGGTTATAATAGGCAGAGTATAGGTATGTTGAATCTTCATTAATTAATAGGATGGAAAGACATTAAATATGAGATTGAAATAACACTAATAAAATAATAAAAGGCTGTAATTAAATTTTTAAAAATTACTACCCAGTAATCACATTCAATTTAATAGCATTTAAATACAAGATTAGAAGAAATATTCAACTTATGCTTTTAGATTTTTTGATTGATTGATTTAATCCCTGCCAAAGTGTGGTAATTTTTGTCTGAGTAATTTAAATCTTCTGTGAACTTCGGCTTTGACTTATGAAAAATGGTCCCCATTTTTATTTTTTTAACAATTCACTTTTGCTGCACATTTGCAGTATCAGTTAATGGAAACATCAGAACATTTCAATTATTGAATTATCTCCAGCACAAACGGTTCACCTGTCAGCCTAAATAATATAGAGCAGATTCTGTTCGTCAGGTCTTTTTCAACGACACAATACATTTGACAGAAAATGGTAAGTCAAACAAAGCATAATACTAATGGCAGAGTTTCAATGATACCCGGACCTGAGGCATCAAGGGCTCTGTAGATCACGTTAGCCCTCCGTGTACTAGGAGTCTCAGTTGCTGGCTGGATCCAGGCCAATCGCTGTTAAGACAGTCCAGATGCTTCCATGTGCACACATCTGCACAGGAGTCTCCGTCTCCTAATCCCCTGAGTGGCGTGCACAGGGACACTGCATGCAGTACATATTAGTGCAGCTCCAACTAATCCCTCTCTCCATCCTTCTCATACAGCTACTGAAAGTCCCCTTTCACCTCTTCTGTCACACTGGGGCTTTTCAGGGGCCTCCATTACAGCAGAAACACTAATATGGCAAAGCCCCCGAACCTCAACTTTGTCGGAAAACATCGATAATTTCTGTTTATTTATGTTATTTGTTTATTTCGTACTATCATATGAAGTAATCTTGAACATTTTCATGATCTGCCTCAAGTCATTTTTTTTCTATTCTTCCCAGATTTATAAGCTGTACTGAGGGGTGGAAAGACTCAGTTTTTACACACTTACAGGTGAACCAAGCAAGTTGTTTGACCTCTGTAAATCCTGTTTACATGATATGTCAGGGGGACAAAATTACTTTGAGAAATTGTGCCGAACTGCAGTAAAAGACCTCTGTGTCTTTCAGGGAATGACTTTGTGAGAAAGCGCTGGTATGGCATATCAGTGTCTTAAGCTTTATGTCGAAACCAAAGACTTTGGATTGAACTGGGATTTCTGGCCCCAAGGCAGACTCACTGTCAAATTGTAGCTAAAAGTGTTAAATCCCTGAGAGCAATGTGACAGACACGTCTATATATTTGAATTAAGTCAGCTGCCCAAGTGTTTATCACAGTGTGAAAAGGGCTGTTCAAGATACAAGGCCCACAGTTTTTGCAGCACTTGATGCATCTCCCAATGCCTGGACATAAATAAAAGACTTGCAGTGGGGAGAGGAGACGCAGCAGTGTTCTTCTTTTGCTGTAGCTAGGGGTAACGAGTCCACCCTGCAGTTTTTGAGTTCCCTGCGTCCAAAGACTTTGTGACACGTGAGCTGGTTCATCCATTACGGAGGGCAAGACACGTTTTGGGTTGTCAGAAACGAGGCTTGTGGTATTTCTGACATACGCCAGCACCTTCAACACTTAATCCACTTGTACAAAAGAAGAACAAAATACTGAAATATTTCACCTTTAAGAACAAATTATCCATGAAAGTGTGTAAAAGCCAGATATTATGATTTATATGGCAGATTGTTAAAATGCACACTGTCATTTTTCCAAGAGCTAGACTTATCCAAAGCCATAAAAGGAGCCATTGAACAAAGAAGCAAGAGACTGAGACCATGTGTTTAAAATGCTCATACGGTTCTAACTGCAAAATTCACCATCAGCTGAGTATATTAGTTATTGTTTGTATCTATGGACAAAAATCTATCTCATGGCATATCAATTTTTGTTCCCAATAGTGCTTTCCCAGCTTGCGCTGGTAGATATAAGTAAAGGTGTGAGGTGTTGTGTAAAAGCTGCTAAAACGTTTGACGACGACAATTTATTATTTTTTGCTCTAAACATACCCAATCATACCCAATAACTCAGACCAGTCAGACCAGACACACTGGAAATGTATAATGGATTAAGGATTAGACACATTTTTCCATACCTTAACCCACAGAAGACGAAAAATTGCACAGGAATAAATTAAAACAGCCATAAGAAAAACAGGAAGATGAGAATATGAGAAAGAGAAAATATAACCACAGAGACACAAGTGGTTGGCACTCTATTCAGCCTAGGGGTTACCCATGTATTTAGGAAGCACTATACCCTCTCTGCAACATCTGCACCAACAAACCATTAGGTGTTATGTGCATGGATTTTCTTTAGTTTACAATCAAGAAATAATATATCAAATTAATATATAAAAAAAAAAGCATGACACTAAAAATGACAGAGCCTATGAGCCCCCTCTATTTGTGTCTACCTGCCCTGCAAGAATGATTACACCACCATGAAATTGATAGCTGTAATCTACATTCCCGTGTAAACTGTCCGGCAGACTGACAGACAGCAGGAAGACAAAGGAAGGTAGAGCTTGGTATGAAAGGCAAATGCCTGAGCTGCCCACATACCATTGACAAGGTCTGCTGAACACTGTAGTATGGTCTTTTGCCCTTACCTACTGAGAAGGCTGATCTGAGAGGCAGGTTGTAAAGCCGGCAATGATTAACAGCTCTGCCACTCTCTCCTATACCTGACCCTTATGGTCATGGCCTTATCTTTCAGAGGAGCCCAACCTCATTATTCGTCTCGATATGTTTTTTTGCAGAGGTCACCCACTAGGGGTGGGCCACTCCAATTTTCCCAGGCAGTGTTAATGGACATTTGTCCACATGCGTGTACCACTTATTTAGACATATACAGACAGATTTAGTAGATAAGGCACTGAGCATGAGCTGGAGGGCCCGGGGAGTGGATCTGCTGTTGCATTGTGCAAGAAACTTGCCTGATACTTTACCTGAATTGCCTCACATTCTCTGTAAAAAAGTGGAAAAGTAGAGACAGGATTTACATCATAATAACAATAATAATAATTATTATTATTATTAAATGTGTAATTTTTTGTATACGAATGAACAAAAATACATTTTAAAATACATTTGTAGAATCTCTAAGAGAGGTATGGGTAAGAAGTTATCCCCAAATGAATTGCATATTTTAGCCTTTATTTCACAGCATTGCAATGCACTGGCCTCACTGGTTCAGAACGCAGACCTCTACACCACTGCTGATTTCATCTCATTGTGCCCAAAAGCAACATTTCTGTCTTTCTGCTAAAGATGACAAATCAATCAATATTTTTTATTGAACCAGAGGAGAGGTCTTCTTTTTTTTTTTTTTTTACTACAGCAGCATACTCGTTGTTCCTCAGAACCCCCTACTTCAAAATACATACATGATTGACTCCATTTAAGATGAAAAACAAAAAGGTGGGGCACAAACAAGTGTGGTTCGTCAGTGAGAATGGTTATGGAGGAACAGCTGTGATCAGAGAACGCTGAACAGCTGCCAGCTAATCCCAGCTGCTGCAGAGGGTCGACAGACTGCCCTTCCTTCTGCCTGCACCTCTCACTCCTACTGCTTTAAAGAACATTAGTTCTTGGACATTTACCTTCAAGCACCGGTATAGTCCTTGTGTGTTTGCTTTGTCCTTTTCTTGATTCGCTGTATGAATGTACTGTTTTATATGATGGCACAGAGTTTTGCACAGTAGTGTGTACATATATATATATATATACCTACATGTATTTTAATACATGGACGTCGTGAGATAAGAATCAATAATTACCTCAACATTGTTTGCTGCAATTATAACAGCTTGACAGCTGTCGACCCTAATTAATCACTTTTATCAAATAAATCTAATAGATTCCTTATCATCGCGTGTTCCTCTATTCACACAGGCGTGCACTGAAACTGAGGGTGCAACCGCAACACGGATACCTTTTAATTGTGGAGGCATGAGGCTAAGGACCACAGTGCTAATAGTTATCATCCGATGTTCCATGAAGGCAAGAACTTACTCTTACAGGGATGCAATCAGGGATTTCCACCAGGTGGGAACATTAAAACTTAACTGGAATGCAAAATAAAATAAAATAAAACACTTTCTGTTGAATCAAGCTTTATGATGTAGACTTAATTTATGCGTTGGACTAATAAAATGCCAAAGACATAAGACTTTTGCACTGTAGAGTACATACACATTTAAAACACATGGTGGATATAGACAACTCATTTTGAAGTTAAGCCGTATGGCGTAATTCTACAGTACATCCTAGATGTTCTAAAAACTCTAAGCTAAGTGTCCTAGTTAAAATATATTTGAAGTCAGACACAGTAAAATATTTCACATCTCTCCCTCTTAGCTCTTAGATGGTCAGCCAACGCTCATTGTGGCTTGTGAGTGTGGATTTTGTTATTTAAACATATTGATGCAATTTTGTCTTGTTATTTGTCTAGAAGAATATAGATCATAAAACGAGTAGATGATAATATACACAAATATGCCCCGAGGAGTTATAGTGACATATTGTGGCAACAGAGGGGGTGGGGGTTGGCACAGCCATATATAGAATGCTTTACTGACAAAAAGACCCATTGGGAGACCCAGCACAGATGGAGTCCAGGGCCCACTGAACTGTTCTACGTCAGCTGCACTTTCTAAGATAGCTCCAAAAAAGATCCCAAGGCCCCATTCAGAATCGGCCTCTGAATACATCATCGTAAAACAAGGGTCCCAAGAAACGCAGAGGGGTGTACAAAGCAAAGGAAAATTATTGTTACAAGATTGTTGGTTTTGGTAGTACATATATTTGAAACAAATCAATAATAACAGTTAAAACGTCATCAATATATAAATATCCATTATCGCTACACGGCGGGCAGCTGCTTTCTGAACTCTTCATTATTTTTTTTGTGTTTCTGAAAGCTGCGCTTATTAAATAATTTCACAGGAGAACTGAAAATCAATTTATTGATACATATAGCCTTATGATTTATTTATTTATTTATTTATTTAAAACCGTTAATTGTTTTTACTTCTTTACTTGTTTAACTAAGTAATCCACCTGCCTCTTTGCCCTCCTGGCTCATCTTAGTCGCGCTTCTGTTTAATTCTGCTTCACATTCCAAAATTCAATCAACATTATTCGGAGAAATGGATGTGACATATTAGCCACACTCTTTTCTGAGTTTGTTAATATTGAATGCTCAGATGCATCTGTTCATGACAGTTGCATAGTGGTAATCTAAATGAAAATTACAAGTTTTTTTACCCACAACACCCACACACTAATATGTGTTCTTTGGCCATTTTTAAATTTTACTTTTTATTGTTCTCTGTTTGAAAAAACAAATAAATAAAAAAAAAAAATAA
>JAOYSI010008761.1:0-11327 GCA_025775065.1 Hiodon alosoides | reverse complement strand
ATTCTGGACTTACCACGCCCTGTTGGGGTGCTGACAGGCCATATTTAACGGCACAATTTTTTCCTGTCCCCCCCCCCCCCCCCCGGCTTCATCATTTGGCCTGCCTTTGGGCTCTGTGGACCTGCAGTGCCAGTGAAACCCGACCTGAACTGACCCAGACCGGGTCTCACAGCCTGTAGTTCCACTAGCACAAAAACTTTATCACCTCCTTGTCGCCAGCCCCTTCATCTCAGATGTCCCGAGTCCCTCAACCCTTCTGTTTTTATCTCCTTCCCTTCAAAGGGTCAAATTTATTGGCTTGCAACCTCTGGCCATTACCTGACCTTCTTCCTCTGAATGCACCATTTAAGCTCGTCTATACAGAGAAAGTGGTTTCCGTCACTCTACCCTTAACAAAATTCAGTTTTGTAGTAAAAAACTAAAATATCCAAACCTGGGAAAAAAATTAAATAAAATCTGCAAACATCCAATGACATGTTTACCATGATCTCCTCATTCAAACAATGATAGTAGGAACTTCCTAAATATTCAAACAAAGCAGTTGCTGGTTATTATTTAGGTACCATGCAACAATAATAAATAAATGTACTAATATTAAACCTCAAAATAAAGCTAGTTTGAATTCATCTTCTTAATTAGTATAGATTCCAGGAAAAAAAAAATGTAGCTTAATTTCTAGGAATCTGAATTACTAACCAACCAGGAAGCTGTTGACAGTTAAGCTGTGCGGATTTATCGATAACGCTAGTTTTGCTACAATTGGTTTAGCTTGTCTGCTTGCTAACTATGATACAAACCAGTTTAGATGCCTAATAAAATTGGAAGCATTGAATATAAGATATAATACATGATATAGATATATACATATATATATATATACACATATATACATATATACACATATATACACACACATATACATATATACACATATACACATATACACATATACATATACACATATACATATACATATATACATATACATAGACATATATACATATAGGCACTTAGGAGACGTTATCTTCCTGACATAAAACATTGATATCCACTTTGTTTAGGAACATTTGTCACATGGGTTCATAAGTGACATTCATGTCTTTAAGACAACCATTCTAAATATTTGAGTCATTAAAATGTTTTAGAGCAGAAGCTGGCAATTGAACTAGACTGCTGCCAAGAGATTATCATTTTGATTCTCTCTAGATAGAAAATTAAAAGGTAGAATATAGAACAGTATGAAAAGTAGATTCATGGTTTTTGGAGGGCATACTTGATAGTTTATTAGCTTGATAGTTTATTGCTCTTCATATTAGGAGTGCAAAGAGTCATTAATGTATGACAATGGCAGATTTTGGTACTCCATCAGCCTGGGTTTCTTTCCTGTTTTCAGGTCTCCTTCAGTCCATTCCCTTTTCCTTGTCCAATATAGTTCTGATTGGAGCAGTAGTGAGAAGTATCTAGCCAAAGTCATTTCATTATAGGATGTGGAAGTACAATTTTATTTATGGTACTTTTGGAACTTATCGATTTGTGCATCCCCAGAAATAATTGGATTTCTATTGCTTTGGCGTAGAATGCTTGGCTTGCTTTGCATATTTCTCCATTGTCAATACCCTTGCTATCATCTTTTATAGATGTTGGAATCTGCTCATTGGATTTCACCTTTCAAGATTAACAAAATCAGCTTGCCATTTTAAAACTGGGGGTATTTCCAGCCATCCCCTACACAAGGAGAGAATTTAAACATTTACTTAACCCACAACTACCAATTAGCCACAACTCTTTTACTGCAGGGTTTTGTTGCAGACTAGCTGAGGAGAACACCCTAGTAACAGTTCTACAGTTGCGTGTAAATATTTAATATGAATAACTGGTGCAGTCGCACAGGGAAGCGTTCAGTTCTGGAAGTAGCTCTCTGGCTGCTTTATGGTCCAATGACCCAGCCACCTGGCAGAGACCGCATATCTACTCGGCCCAGTGAGAAAATTGTACCAAGACACTCCAAAAACATGAACATGTCACCTCACAATTAAGTAGGGCCATTCAAGCCCTCAATAAAAACATATAAAGGGCTGTGGTAATTGAACTTCCTATGAAGCGGAGCAACACAGGGTGAAAGTTTAGGTCAAGCATTTAATCATGATGGCTTAGATAACATAATAGTAGACTCTGAAAACAAGATGTACATTTTTCAGTTTTGATATTTTAACTATAGGAAAAATATGGGATTAAATCAGGGGCTTGCTGTTGCATGATGACGCATTTCTTGGACTCTCGGGCCGGAGAAACAATGGGGTGAAATGTGTAAGAGACAGTACTGAGAGGGTGAGAGGAAGGCAGATAATCATCCTGTACAGCGTTGACCACCAGACCAAGGTCGGCAGTGCCCCGTCAAGTCAAAAGCTTGACAGACATAAAATACCCACGCCTCATCTAAGAGTGGCACACTGCCTTATTGGAAGAAATTCAATTTCATGAAATCCCAAATAGCATTTAGTCCCTGCTAGACAGCCATGGAACCAAATATATGACTGACACACATTAAAATGAAAAGAGCCACTGGGGTGGAGGGGGTCTAGCTCTTGAAGATTTAAAACCAGTGGGGCTTGTAAACAAATTTAAATCTGCCTTAATTAAAGACACATGACTCCAGGGTCAAGGATTGAAGTTGTTTCCTTCGCTTTTCCTCCCCTTTTCTGCACTAGCCCGACCCGTCCTCACCCCTCCATTAGTCGAGAGTGAGTAGGCCATCGGGGCCATGGTCTTGTTCAAGCCCCTGAGTCCACAGCTGACCTTGGGGTCAGCTCATTTCCTCCTGTCCCTTTCCTACCCTGCTGTAAATGCTGGGTCCAACGTCGCACCCGGGAGGAGATAAAAGGAAGAACTGGATTGGCTTATTGTGGTGGAAAGTCCACACAATGTCAGTCAAATGTGTGGCATTTCCTCATAGTCAACAAAGATTGAATGCTATGAAATTAGCTTGTTAGCATGCGTCACATCTTTTGTCGTTCCTACCAGAAGGATTTGAGCTGGACAGTGTTGAAACCGATTTTGAACATTAAGGGCACATGGGTGAGGCTGTGAGGTCTCTTCTGGGGAGGGGAGAAAAAAAAATTCAATAAAAATGATTTTGCCTAAACTGATAATGATGGCTCCTTTTCATTATTGGAGAATAGGACAGCTGAGTGCCTCTTAAATTACTCATTCAACCAAAGGAGTAATAACGTTGATCAAGAGGATTCGTAAACAGTGGGCGTTGAAAACTTCACGAATAGTAACAAAGAGATCAGCTGAATGATCGATTGAAAGCTCTCTAAATGATCTTCCTGTTAGTGGAGCTTGGTTAAGTGGTGAATTCAGAATGGAGGAAGCCCTTCTTGAAGCACTACTCTCCTGGCACAGCAACCCCTTGGCTCTGCTGACGTCACACAAGATGTACCTCAAGGCGGTTTGCGGTAAACGCAATGATGTGCTTTGAGCTGGTGCTTTACTGGCCCATTGGTACTATATGTGGAGGTTGAGATTGAGGACAGGAGTAGCAGGAGTGTAGTCAACCACTTGGGGGCAAATTATACCGATGTCCCCATTGTAAAAGACTGAAGTTCTTTGGGGACCTATCAATGGCTAAATGAGCAGGGGGCAGCCACTCCCTACCCTTTAAAAGATAGAATCTCAGTTATTTGGAGGTCATGGACCACGAGGCCGTGTGTCCTCTAACAGACCCCTGGCAGTAATGGGCTCAGGGTTCGCCATTACAAGGAGTCCCAATAATGATGGTGTAAAAATGGGCGAAAGGAAGAGTTTATTGGGTTGATCAAAGGGCTAGGTTTGATGGACCTGGTTTTAAGAACAGGCAATTTTTTTAAAGAGCCGCTTTAATTTGCCTGTTAAATATTCGATGTTGCAAGGCTACTGGGAAGTAGTGTGTTACTCTTACGTTGTCCCAAATATTTGTGGTTTTAGCAGTTGATCTGCAATACTGATATACATATTATAAACATTTATACATGTTTCAGCTGTTAGATTTACAGTTTTCTGCTGTAGCTGTTGTAAAATATTATATCTCAAATTAGTTCATATCTATTTATGTTTCACGTTTACTGAATTTTTTCACTGACGTTTTTTTCTCCCCCCCACTTAAAATAAATGTACTTTGCTTTATTTGTCGGTAATGAATAACCATGAGCTGTGGTTTTAGCGTGTATATAAAGCCTTCCTGTATTATCACAAGAAATAGGCACATAAGTGGTCATCTAGTAGTATTAATATTCCCCTAAAAAAGAGTGGTGATTAACTACCTCACGAGTTACAAACCCTACTGAGGAAGATGCCTTTGTTATTTGGGCAGAACCTTTGTTGTGGGAATCCCCACAGCAGCTCAAGGAGGAGGAAAAACTGGCTTCTTAACGGCTCTCCGAGTGCATGAGGAAATCCAGAAGGCAGCATTAAAACAAAATGATCTTTTACAGCCCAACGATTAATTTTAACGTGCCAGATCATAAAGATGGCAGAAATCTCCAGCATCGGAACGGAGACGGGACGAAGGGGGTAGGGGCACTTCTGGTCTAACTGGACCTGCATGGAAGGCTGCCGTATAAAGAGGGCGAGCCCAATCAGTTTGTTCAGTCTCTTTTCGCCCAGTGTGCGCAAATATGGTCAATGCTCAGCTTAATATGTCTGCGCAGTAAACATACCACTTAATCTTGGCAGATAAGAGGAAAACAAGAATGACGATCAATATAATCTAATGTAAATTGAAATGATAAATAAAATAAGCATATTTAATGGACTAAAGTTTGAGGATTTGTGTTCTTCTAGGCAGATGATTATGGTTTCCCAGGCGGAATTTTAAAAAACTAATACGTTTAAGAATGAAATGGCATGAACTGAAAAAATATTTAAATGTTCAAGTTTTTCCTCTTGAATAATTAAACAGAATGAGTGCCTCTTGACCATTGGTCCTCAGAATTTCTTAGACTCTAGTACAGCACTGCAAATGCCCTGCTGCAGACTGTATAGAGACTAAAATTTATTAACTCAAATGTTTCATAACATTTATTTTAAATAAAAATTTGTAAGAAAACTCCTTTTCCACCTCATTTTTATTGGTGTTGTATGATGTATACATACTAACATACACACAAAGTGCAGCATACGGAACATTAAAAAAAAATTATTGCTAAACGAGGCTAACGGACTGTTGTCCAATGGCTACATTTCTCCCTCAATGGTCCTGCCTCTTTCAACTGTGCTAGTTTTCACTGAGATTGAGCAGACGTAAGTGGACTGCCTGGGACTCCAGTTTATAGAGAGCCGACAGCTTTATAGTGGATATAAACGTGATCTGGTCTGAGGTGCAGTCAATGAATCCTGGTGGCTGTCTGGCCACAGTACACTTCCTCTGCATCCAGCAATAGAATGGGATCAGAGAGGTAATAACAGGCCCCTAATAACCTTAGAAATACATTCATGTAACTCACCTGGCCAGTTCCAACAACTCTATTTTTAATATAATTTAGCTCTTGGTGGTTGATTGGTACGTTTTGTGTATAAAATCGTGTACAAAAAGACCTGCAATTAGCAGGTAATGTTGTCTCAAAGAAAACGGTAAGTAATGCACTCCACCGCCATGGCCTGTATGCATGCACACCACGCAAGACTCCATTGCTGAAAAAAAAGCATTTTGAAGCTCGTTTAAAGTTTGCTGCACAACATTTGGAAAAGCCAGTGAAATAATGGGAGAATATATAGTGTGGTCAGATGAGGACACAATATTGAACCGTTTGGATGCCATAATACACACCATGTTTGGGAGAGAAATGGCACTGCACATCACCCTAAAAACACCATACCAACAGTGAAGTTGAGGTGGGAACATCATGGTGTGGGGCTGCTTTTCAGCAAATGGTACTGGCAAACTTCACATAACTGAAGGAAGGATGAATGGGCAAATTTACCGAGACATTCTTGACAAAAATCTGCTGCCATCTACCAGGATGATGAAGATGAAATGAGGGTGGACATTTCAGCAAGACAATGATCCCAAACACACAGCCAAGGAAACTCTCAACTGGTTTCAAAGAAAGAAAATGAAGCTGCTAGAATGGCCCTGCCAATCACCTGACTTAAATCCCACTGAAAATGTATGGAAAGAACTGAAGATCAAGATTCATAAAAGAGGCCCACAGAACCTTCAAGATTTGAAGACTGTGTGGAAGAATGGGCCAAAATCATACCAGACCAATGCACACACATCTGAGTACAGTTGATAGCGAGAAAAAGTACTCAGATGATTCTTTCAGTGTATTGCATACTAGCAAAAAATAAAATGGAAAAAAGATAAATGTTTTTAACAGCAGGAGAGACATTGCATTATAAAAGGTTTGTTTCATTAAACATTTTAATGGTGTTTAAAGCCATTACCAGAAAGTATAACCAAAACGGGCCAATTCTGCAGTGTATAACTAAAAGTATCACTGAATATAGTAAGGTAATATCTGGAACTTAAAGCGGTTTATTAAAATATCATGTTATCCCATCCCCATATTAAGATTAGTAATGCAAGCTTACAGGAAGTGCGTTTTTCTGGCTCCACTCTACAAAACTTGTTGAGAAATGTTTAATCATATGCAATTGGAATAAGAAATGACACATTTCAGTTTTGACCAACTTTAAGGGAAAGGAAGTAAAATATAAATTTAAAAATTCACTGACGGATTTGTCACCTGAAGATAGAGACAAAGATAAATGTATGGTGCAGCCATTAAATACAGCATGTATGTGTTCTGTTAACTTTACATTTCAATAAAAAAAAAAAAAAGAAAAGCCTTTTCATATGGTTCCAGTTTACCTAAAGTCTTAGTGTAACATTTCAAGTGTATTTTACAAGTGTCCACAACCAAAGTATGGAGCTATATCTCTAGAATTATCGATTATAACTTTTTATGTAGAAGAGAAAGTTTAATGGCAAAGATATACAAACCTAACTGGGCCACTTTTATGAGGATTAAATCTAGTATTACATTTTAAAACTGCATTTGACCTTATAGGATTTCCTTTTTGATGAGCTCAAACTTTTACCTGGTACATGTTTTGAAAGAAAAAGGTCTACCTTTCCTGGTCAACCACTGCATATGTGTTACCAAAACATTTGTATTTACCCCTAACAATGATCAGCTGTTACCTAGTTTTGTAATGTTTTCACCCACAGCTCACACATAAGATTATACATTATTATACAAGTACGCATTATTGGTCAAGTCTCACACCTTGGGTTTGTCCATTCAGACAGTCTTCTCTTATGTTCTGATAATTAGATTAATTATATAGAACATCTAATCTCTCCAGAGAATAGCAATCTCTCTAAAACAGCCAGCTATCAGTTAATCCTAATCCCCGGCAAGAAGAGTGACACATTTATTTAAAACTACTCGTTTTACCCCTTTTTTGGTGGCAGTTACAGTTAAGTGCTGGTGGCAGGCTCTCTTTGGGTACATTGAAATGAGGACAGGAGCTGCAGGTGTGTTCTTCCTGATAATTGGGAGTCAAAATATATCTGTTGATTGAGTCTCTTAAACTTCTACATAAAATTTGATGTGAGATCATTCCCATTTTGATACACAGTAAGAGTGGGTTATGTCTAATTTCTTAAAAATCTGAAAAAATGCCTGAAATTTAAGCGATTAAAACATTTATTTTTTTTCCTTTGCAACAGTGCAATTTAAAACCACTTGTAACATAATTCAAATGATAGGCGTGCATTGGATTCAAGTAGAATTTGTATAATAGCAGGACTGGTTCTTTTAAGATGCGTTTTGGAATTTGATTTCATACGTGCCATAACTAGAACTTTCCTCGTTTCCTCCGACAGGGACACTTGTACGGATATCACATTACAGTCTACAAAGTAATATCAATTCTTCTAGCTCTGGCGATGTTTGTTCTGAGCCAACACCTCCAACAGTTCTCAGCTTCCTCTTGCCGCTTTTTCAAAGGAATGCAGCTCTACAAGTAGCAGAGGTTCTCGCTGCTTTAACTCTAAAACTGCTCCTCCGGTTTCTATGACAAATACAGCTTCAAGCTGCATTGTGGGGTGGTTCAGTCCATGAGGGCATCCTGTGGGTCCCGTCACAATCTTTAATCCCACTAAATGTCATGCTGAACAGTCAAAAAAGTTGTAGTCCGTATTTAAAATTCTTAATTTTAGATCGGAACACGGCCGTCTAACCTTACAAATTTACAGTAAAATTCATCAATAGACTTAGAAGTTTTAGCCATTTTTGTAAAACCTTTCGGAAGTAGTAGTTGCCGAAGAATAAACTTAAACCCTAATAACAGGCTATGACTCAGATCCCGGAGTAAGTCAGTTAAGACCACTTATCCACTGGGAACCTGGCATGGCTGCAGTTTGTCCCGCACAAAACAACGCATTATCCCGCAGCTTGCATCGTTGACTATGTAGTTCAACCTGGTTCTGCCACCTCGCACATGGTAATTTCGACTAATAACCTAAAAATCTACTGCATCACAAGACTATTGATATTCAATCAACATTTCCACTAGCCGTCTATGCAACTTCCCTCATGCCATATCACACGGTTAGAAGATGTAGAATGAATGTAGGAGGTCTGCTCTAAATTCAGACGATATTCCACTTAAGCTTTAGATTTAGTCAGGTGTTCCTGCTCCTCAGAACCTGGATGTAAAAGATAAATCCGCTACCTTTTCTTATAACATGGCAAACAAAAACCTCCGGCTGAAGGTCACGTTAGTCTTTGCATTTTTAAGTGATTCATGGTGTCCTTTCTACATCATTTAGCTGCCCAGCCTTCTGAACTCGAACAGGATTTCCCAGTGTGGAGGAAGGGGTTGCTCTGTGGGAGCAAGTCACACTTCATACATTTTTCCAAAATATTCACGATGAATTTGCTTCCAAATCCGACGGGGCTTTGCTCCTAATAAAAGTCGGTCTTGCTTAATGAAACAAACACATACCAGCCCATGCACATAATCCAGGGCATCAAAACCAACCTCTGCTGACTAATCTGAAGCAGACTTTTAAAATAAGAGGATTACAGTGAAGGGACGATAGTTCTCTTCCAAACAAACATATCGTCTACAGGGCAACAAAATCCCACCTGAGATGATTTGACTGCTAGGTTTTACCAAATGGTCCCCAAGAAGAAACATGGGAAGAAAAAAAAAAGAAAAGAATCGTTGACATGACAATTCCAGTAACTTTGTATGATCATTTGAATAATGCAATATAAATAACTGGTTTAGAGTCTGACGTGATATCTTCACTTCACCACAGGATTTTTATACGTCTGACAAAACAGACTACTTGATCGTGAAGTACCTCTTTTGGGGGAATATTTTTAAAAAAAAAGATTAGTTTCAGCATATTCTTGAAACTGACAAAACTCAGGGGTGTTAGTCGGGGAAGAGGCACGCTGTAGTGGGGTTCAGGATTAGGAAGGCAGTCGTTGGTTGAGGTCAGAGGCACAAAGAGCCTACAAGCTCCCAGTAAAAAAATGGGAATTGCTATGGATTTACTTTTCCAAGGTGTCTAGAGGTCTGGTCCACGACTAAGCCATGGAGGCTGCTGTCATTTGTAAAATATTCTGGCCAATTAGTTGGCAGAGTGCTCTTGATCTGGGCTGTTTTGATACAGTAATACCCCTGTACTGAGCACAGCCCAATTACCCAAATCATCCCCATATGCCGCCTGCATGAGACCCGTTTTAAAATTCTGCCTGAAGAAGTTGTGAAAACTGCATTAGTCCCAACTGAGTGCTCTGGGAGGCCTACCAGAGGACCGTGCCACAGCCAGGAAACTCTGCACCCGAGTTCGGCCACCATCAAACAGCAAAAGGTTTTTATGCCAGCTTTGCCCTCAAATTCTCAGTAAGCTCCTCCTCCTCCTCCTCTTCTTCCCCCTCTCTGAATCTTCTCTTAGGGATGGCCATGCCAGGATACCTCCCCTCTTTACTTCAGAAGTCTAGTCATTTATTGCAATGGAGAAGAATATTCCAGCAGCTCCATAGGACACAGATGTAATTATTTTTTTATATTGTGCTTTGTGGTTGAATTAAGTTTATTCTTCTACGCAATAGGATGGAATATCGGAAACCTTTCTGCCACTGAATTTCTCTGCAAGACTGCCTGTCAATCTGGGTTTGCTCACAATACACTGACATGTGATATTTACATGCCGTGGGTGTTCCTCAATCTGTTCAAATATTTGGTTAAAACGATGATTCATGTTTATTGAATTTACCTTGTTTTTGGCTCCCTTGGCAGCCTAAATACATTATGTTATGGAGATTAAATCATCTGTTTTTCTATAAAAACTAATATTGATAATGTTGCATGTTTACACCGGACTGTCCCAGGTTCTTTGCTTCTAATTCTTTTAAGACTTTATTCTGGAAACCAGGCAGATTTTGGAGTGCCACAATTATAACGATATGGTGCACACCCCCAGGTTAAGGCATCATCCTGCCTTGGGAGAAGTTGTGTGCAGCAGACATCAAGACAAGGGACCGGCTATATTGGGAGCCATAAAGAGTGGAGCCGCTCTAGATTCAGAGCAGTCACAGGAAGAGAATCAAAGGCAATCGACAGACCACAAAATTCTGCACTCCTTCATGCCCAGACACAATAGTAGTAACGCAGCCAAACCTCCCCATTCCCAAAAATAAATAAATTCAACATGTTATCGAGCATTCAAATTTCTCTCACATTTGAGATGTCAGATAGGACCAGGTCTCCATGCTCCCAGAGACGAAAGCCCTGTTCAGCGCGTGTGCCGTCTGCTCAACACACAACTCTTTAACCTTTTGCGGTCAAAAAGATCTGAAACAGTTTGCACTGTGGACTATATCCTGCATCTGGATTGAATACTACACACAGCCCAAAGAGGCACCACTAGGCAATCTGATAATGCCGTTTATAAGCATCCGACATGTAATTGAATATTTGGTGACATATTGAATTTATTTGATATTGGGCCTGGGCGGTTCACGCCTGGAGGGTAGCATTGTCTGCGGATTAACTCGACAGTGGACCGACTTCCTCTTGCCCCAACAACTTTCTCTTAATGTGGTTCACTCAATTTATTGCAATCCTACAGCGTTGATTTCTTTAATTGTTTCCCCTCCCCCCCTTCGTCAGACAGAATGTTTAAATTAAGAATGTGTCTGGCATCAGGAAATCCACTGGAAACACTTCCTGTTCCACAGGCCCAGTGCCAGACTGTGCTATCCTATTCTCATTTAACTCGTATCGGTGTTTGAGGATCTAAACTAAAAAAATAAAAATAA
>JAOYSI010008760.1:14505-42461 GCA_025775065.1 Hiodon alosoides | reverse complement strand
CCCCCCCCCCCCCCCCCCCCCCCCCCCCCCCCCCCCCCCCCCCCCCCCCCCCCCCCCCCCCCCCCCCCCCACCCTGTAAAGGTCACAGCCGCGCAGAAATAAACAGGCTGACTGGCAACCGTCCGTCATCCCTCTGTGTCCATCCACAATACCGACGCGTTCGCAACCCATCATGGTTGTAACGGCACAGTAATGACACATCTGCGTTGAGTGACATTCTGCTCAGTCAACTAACTATCATGGTGGATTTTTGTAGCATTATAGCAGAACAATGATAAGAGTTCGATAGCTAGCATATTCGATTTTTTTGGGGGGGGATCATCCAAGTGTATTTAGTGTTCAGACGTACCAGTACGGCTCAAGCTCGAACCCGCTGGGAGGTAGAGGCAGTGGTGGCTGCAGCAGAGGCTCGAACCCGAACCCGGAGGAAGACGGATACTCTGGATAGGGAGGACAGGGCAGAGACTCTAAGCAGGGAGGCAGTGGAGGCTGCTTGGACCTTGAGCCGGCTAGGGAAGAGGGCAGCGTCTCTATCTCGAGCTAGCAGCCCTTTGCTTCCTGGATTTTAAATCTTACCGGACCAAATTAATCTGAGTTCTGTTGCCTCATGGGGAGTGTAGTGCCCAGTACTTACAGCACTCCCCTTGCTTTGCCACATGAGACAAAATAAGGGAATATGAGTTAAACAGCATAGGGGGAATATGAGGCAAACAGTACTCCTTACCTTCCTATTTACTCTACATACATTTCTAAATGGAGGTCAGTGAAAGCTTTTTTAAAAAGAGAGCTTTTTGTGTATTAAACTGGTGCTATTGTGTGAATAAATAATTAAAAATGACACTTGAATGTCCTGGAGCAGATACATGACAGTTGGACTTAATACATTTAACAGCTATTAAATTATTCATGGGCGACGGTGTGTGGCACTCTATTCTCCCATTTTGCAGATCTTAAAAGCATGCTTGGAAGTGAATAGGGGCTGCATATCAGCCCCTGACAACTGTGTGTTGTGATAAGAGTCATACTATGGGTTTTGAACGCCATTTAACTTACTTATCAGTTTGAGCCCATAACAGGAGGTCACACAAGCCTTTCTCTCTCATTTGTCTTCTTAAGAAATGGAGAAAGTAATTTCTACTGCTGTGGGGAAAGGGGGGGATTGTATTTGGAGATTATGAGTAAAAATGACCAAGAATTTGTGACACTGCAGCATAATTAAATGTCTGGTCAGGTTCCGAGTGGCTGGAGATTTGGAAATACCTTAAAGGACAGGGATCCTTAAAGATAGGGGACGTTATTGTGTAACGTTCACTTGTTTATGATGTCCTGAATAAATGCCGTTGTAACTTCAAGAGATAAAATTGATCGGATAAATTAGATCTGGAATGTTCATCTGTATCCTGCCGAATGCTGACATGCTCAAACAGGGGAAAGGGCACTAAGGGGATTCTGGGAGGTCAAAGTTCACAGAGTTGAGCAGGAACGGGGAGAGAACACCGTGTGGCGCGACCAGGCCAGGCACCAGCATCAACACTCTTGATTAAGGGGATCAATCAATCAATTTATTTTTATAAAGCGCTTTTCTAATGTTTCCATGTCACAAAGACACTTTACATACAGAAAAATACAATATGTCCCAGGCCTGACTCCCCAAAAGCATGCCAGGGGCAAGAGAGGCAAGGAAAAACTCCCTAGGCTGGCAGGAAGAAACCTTGAGAGGAACCCGGCTTAATGGGGGAGCCCATCCTCCGCTGGCCGGCACTGGGAGCTGAATTAAACCATCTAATGTCAATGTTGTTTGATGCTCTCCATTCAAGGAGATCCAAAACATTGTAATATCCGGATAATCAATAATCAATGAAATCCTTGATTTACCATTTTTACCAACTGTTGTACTTATATTCCTTGGACCAAGCCCTGACTATACTGGGAAGGAACTTGAAATATCTCGGTGAGACATTGAAAATGGAGTGTGTGTGCATGCAATATGGTTATAAGGGCTTACTCATTTTATACAATCAGCTTGAAGCATTTTTATGATTACCGTTCTTGCTGTGGCTTCTTAGTTGCGGTGTTGCTGTAGGGTGTCTCTGCTCTCTGTTTCTTGGGGGTTTTGTATGTCCTTCAGTAAATTGGATGTTGCAAAATGCAAGGCTCTGGGTACGATTATATGTTATACGATGGCTCGTTATAACGAGTGCGAGTGCTATTACACAAGCCTAGCTAACAGATTCCCAAACTGTTTTTTGCATCCCTTTTGCAATAGGCAGAAGTGGAAAATGTAATATATGGATATTTATTTTATATACGCTGCTCACCATCTCTACACCCATTAAAAATGACCCAGTATTCACGTGATTTTGTAGATTTTGCAGAACATTATCACCATATATTTTCATCGAATGATGATGATGCCAAAGAACTGTAATCTTCCACAATATAGAGTTCAATTACATTTGTGTAATCTTAATTAGAGTGCAATTACATTTCTCGTTTTTGTCCACATTT
The DNA here is from genome assembly GCA_025775065.1 of Hiodon alosoides. Lineage (NCBI taxonomy): Eukaryota > Metazoa > Chordata > Actinopteri > Hiodontiformes > Hiodontidae > Hiodon > Hiodon alosoides. The sequence goes on along the minus strand of JAOYSI010008760.1, from coordinate 39,953 downwards.
CAGAGGCTCGGGGAATTATCTGAGGTGTCTGACTGGTTAGTGGCATTGATATTAACAGGGAATTAGATATGAAGCGTGAGTCTATTGAATGAGCCAATGAGAAACTAACGCTATGGACGATGGGTAATCTCCGTATTTTGGAATAGCAGGCATGACACGATCTGGAGCGATCAGTTATGAATGGAGAATAATGGAACACCATTTAATTTCCAACTCAGAGCCGAAACTAAACAAATGATTTTGTAAGTAATAATAAAAACAACAGTGTGTTTAAGCACATTCCATGTTATTTCCTTACCTATTGTTTGGCAGTGATTTAAATGAATTAAAATGTCACATCTGCTTTAATTTAGGAATGAAGCGCCAAATTGGTTTGAATCATGAACAAAGCAACGGATCTCAACAACTAAAAGTAGAGTGGAAAAGCAGGAAAGCAATCATTCAAACACTGGTTGGTTTTTTTTCAAAATTCTACAGAGGGAATACAAAAAAAAATTAAATGTTGAAAACACTCCTCAGCAAAGTAAATGTTGTTTGGTGAAAAACCAAGAGAACTCCTACGGGTCTCTGAATTTTAGACATCTGCATCGATTGCAACGTGACAAAAAACAACAGAACAAAAAAAAAAAACAGGGTTATGATGTTCTGGTTCAGAACACAGAGATTTGGGTCTTGGGCCCAAATAAAAACAGAAATAGACTTACTAATTTGATTGGTAGTTTGTAGTCTATAGCTGGTTTTAAAGGACTGTTTTACAGTCCATTCTGATCTTTTCCTTATATTCACTTTTAAAAAATTCACATTCCTTGAAGATTTCTTTCTCTGAAGACATTTTGCCCATATTAGTGATTTTCTGAGATTTTTGATCACCCTACAGCAGCGTCTCCCTTTCTATTTCCGTTTAAACGTTCTCTCTTGATCCTGCGGCTCAGGTTCTTGTCGAGACCAATCTGGCCACGTCTGACCTGTTTCACTACCAATAGGCTATTTGCGCCTTTTCAGTCTGATTGCGCGGGACAACCCTTAGATTGACTGGTCCCGGCTCCTTTCGCCGACTTAAACTGAAGCGCTTTGTTGACGACACTGAGCCAGTGAAGCTTGGCTCTCAGGCATCGGTGATCCAGCGAAGAATGCCCGATCGAGAGGTACAGAAGGTAATTCACCTACTTACAAACAGATCGGTGGTCGCCCAGCTCCGAGATTCGGCGGTTCTGAGTGCCCGTAATCGCGGACGTTTGCTTCTCCAGCACCGATCGTAGTACAGTGTACACCTGGTGGCAATTTAGCAGACTTCCTTGCTTACCTCCGAACCATCCCAGAGCACAGGAACTTTTCCTTACTGTCACTCAGGTCTATAAAATATGACAAGCCATTGGGAGACATTGCCTTGCCTTGCGTCATCCTCTTCCCTCGTATAAACATTTCTCGCCATTTATGTTATTGAGATTTGCAGTTTGCTTGAGTAGCGTTAAACGTTTATGAAATATTTGGATTCTGTCACAACTTTCATTACCTTTATATTACTTATGAATGCCGCAGAAAATAAAGGAAACCCCAGATAAAGGGTCTGGAATTAGCACCCGATAACAGGCCTGATGCATGTGGACTTCCGCAGTGTCTGTCAATCTTGCCAGACTAGCAGACAGGCACAAAATACGCATATTCGAAAAGTGATTTGAATCCAAAAGGAGTTTAACACTAAGCTAACCCGGTGCTATGACATCACTGGAAAGCCGGGGAAAATCACACGGAAATTGCAAAGCTAGATTTTGGTGATTGACCGGTTCTTCTCAGACAGTATATCGTCAAAGCAGATGCTAGCTACAGCTTCAGAACGAGACTTCAACTCCCATAAGCCAGGCGTATTAGCAGTTTACTTTACTGTAGCCCCCATAATATAACAAACCCACTGCTGAATGAACGTAGAGGAACATATCCAGCCAATGAGTTTGAGCGACCACCACTGCAGTGGCTTGTTGATAAAGTTAATTCCAGGCCCTGAATATACATTTAAATTGTGTTAACATCATTTTACATATATTTATTCAACAATAATAAGAATATAATATCTTTATCATGGGCAATTATAGTTCAATTCTCACAGTCAATTACTTTAACTTTATTTTCTTCTTCATTTTGCAAATAGTTATGGCGTTTCCGGCTGTTTTGGTCTGGGCATTAGTTGGCAAAGTAAAGAAGCCATTGTCTGGGTACCTTTCTTTTTTGACCTGACCCTAACCCTCAATCACCCTAACCCTGACCTCAGCCTCTAATCACCCTTACCCTGACCCCAACCCTTAATCACTCCAATCCAGACCCCAAACCACTAATCACATCAACCCCTAATCACCCTAACCCTGACCCTAACCCTCAATCACCCTAACCCTGACCTCAGCCTCTAATCACCCCAACCCAAACACCAACCATTAATCACACCAACCCCTAATCACCCTAACCCTAACCCTGACCTCAGCCTCTAATCACCCTTACCCTGACCCCAACCCTTAATCACTCCAATCTAGACCCCCAACCACTAATCACATCAACCCCTAATCACCCTAACCCTTAACCACCCTAACCCTGACCCCTAATCACCCTAACCCTGACCCTAACCCTTAACCAGCCTAACCCTGACCCTAACCCTTAATCGCCCTGAAGCAGGGAATGATTCAGTCTAGTCTATCACATTTCACTTTAACTTGATAGTCTTTAATAGGCTAATAAAATAAAGTTCTAGCTTAGACTTGGGCACTTTAGGCTAGTGGTCAGCTAAATCTTATGGCGTGTTGAAGAAGGAAGTTCACATTCACGTTTCACCATTTAGGGAAGCAAAAAAATCCTTTGACAATTAAAATACGCATGGCTTTTTACTTCATTATTCGGCCATTTTAATATAAACATTGAACTGTACTACTCAGGACTTTCCCAACTTTAATATCAGATACTTTTGCTATTGAGGAGTTTCTCGACGGCAGGAAGATAAGATGTTTAATTTCCGTTGTTAACTGTGAACAATTGAAGAATACAATTATTTTATCTGAGTTGCTTATTTCAGCACAGCTCTTTGTCACTGTAGATTACGTTAGCCAAAATGAATAAAGACTCTTTAAATCCCTTTGGGAGAGGGAGACACAGCGAGTGTATAGAATTTCCATACACAAGTGTATAAGAAGCTTACGGGGGTTTTTTTTCCCTTCTCTGTTCCACTAACCGTTTGTCATTATACTCCATTTCTTGTCGTTGAATTTCCATAAATGCTTAAATATTTAAATAATTTATGTTTGTAAAATATATAGACCCTTTGCCGATTATTAATATTGGCTAGACATAATTTGAGTCATCTTTTCAATCAGAAATTACAAGAAGTATTCATAAATCAAAAAAAAAAATGTGGTTGTTTTTTAGAGAAATGTCATATCGACTGAAGACAATAATGATTATATTTGCATGTGTGGCAGGCAAAAGTGCAACCCAGAATGCATTGTGCATAATTGTCCTTGGTAAGGTTGTTTCACCACAGGCCTGAGGCATGAAGGTTGCCTTGTGTCAGTCCTGGAGAACTGGTCACTCAGAGTCACAGCTCTTGCTTTCCCAGGAAACAGAATAATCCCTTCGCTCCTCTACCTAAGAAAGAGAAGATGACAATACGCAGGGTTAGTGGAAGATGCAACCACCCTGTGTGACTGTGCACGCACAAGGCTGGGCTGGACGTCGCCTGGGCTGGGCTGGGCTGGGCAGGGCTGGGCAGGGCTGGGCAGGGCTCGGGTGGGTGGGATTCAGCAGGGCTTCTTTTGGCTTGTCGATAACGAGCGTCTCCTACTGGCTTCCCAGGAGCCCACAGGTTAGTAGTGCTTTGGAGAAGGACGTGCTCCTCATCCACATGGTCACTATAATGGTTATATAAAGTGCAGCTGAACCTCTTCTGCAGGCAAATCATCCATTCTTATGCTAAAAATAGCAATGCAATATATGCTTTGTACTTTTTTAAACCTCTCTCACTTATTATTATTATTATTATTATTATTATTATTATTATTATTATTATTATATTAAATAATTGATATTATTATATTTTATTGGGTTGGGAGACCCTACAGGAGACAGGACAAGGGTTCTAATTATAGTCCTCTTCCCCCTGATCTCTGGGTCACACCAGTGGGGCACAGTGGGGCACACTGGACCACACTGGACTACACTGGACCACACTGGACCACACTGGACTACACTGGACCACACTGGACTACACTGGACTACACTGGACTACACTGGACTACACTGGACCACACTGGACTACACTGGACTACACTAGACTACACTGGGCTACACTGGACCACACTGGACCACGCTGGACTACACTAGACTACACTGGACTACACTAGACTACACTGGGCCACACTGGACCACACTGGACTACACTGGACCATACTGGACCACACTGGACTACACTGGGCTACACTGGACCACACTGGACCACGCTGGACTACACTAGACTACACTGGGCTACACTGGACCACACTGGACCACGCTGGACTACACTAGACTACACTGGACTACACTAGACTACACTGGGCCACACTGGACCACACTGGACCACACTGGAGGCCTTCTGAGGAATGAGGAGCAAAGCCAGGCCGGCAGGGCAGAAAGCTGCTGGGTCTCGGTGATCAGGCGAGGGCGGGGCAGCAGGCGGGATGAATCTTGAAGTTTGGGATCCGGGACACTACTGTTTCAGATCAGGCTCAAGTTAGCCCTACCATCCGGAGCAAAGCCTGCCTGTCTCTCTCCCATGTTTCAGACAAATCATCAAAGGCTTTCCACGTTCAAAAGGTTTCTACGAATGTTTCTAGAAATGTGCCTTTTTAAGGGCTCATTGAATCGTCGCAGAAACTAGCCTGTAAATTTGATTGCGTTATTCTGATCCATTCATTAATGGTTGTAAGATCTCACGAAAATACCCAGTTTAACATAGGAGCTATTTAAAAGTAGGTGGTCGCCCTTTTGTTCAGGATATTTTTTTTACAGACTGATCCGTAAGCTCAGCTGAAATGTACCGCATACACAGTGTCGGGGTAAAGCTGTATTTAAAGTGGTCTGAGGAACTCCCCGTGACTCTACATACAATCTATTCTCAGAGGGATTCATTCCGTGGTGACAAGAAAGACAGAAAATTTGTGAAAGTATTATCTTCTGTGGCAGGTCATTGTTCTTACACATTTCAAACTTCACAGGAAAGTAAATCGGTTTGAAAACTAATTATGATTGGTAAACGCTCGATCAAATGCCTGTGATATATATATTTTTTCTCTCTATCTGTCTCTCATTTATCACTCAAGGTGGCCAAAAACTGTGGAAAGGGCAGGCATTTCAGGATCTGGTAAGCGTCCATTATCTCAAAAATGTCTGATATTATCTTCTAGAAATAAGAGAAAACCAGATCTTTATTTTTTTTAGGAACTCTGCCAGGAAAAAAAAATGGAAGTTCAATTAAACAGACTTCAGAGTGTGATTATGAAATATTCCCATCAAATTGAACAATGCATTAATTAAGGTTGAGTTGATCATGTCAGTAAAAGTCTCCATTGGGGAACACAGCTTTTTGTCCTCGTATGACTATACTATGGAGAAAATAGCAAATTTCTAATTTTGTTTGTTACGTGTTTACGTTTTATCACTTTAAAACAACATTTTATTTTAAAGTGCCGTCCCTTTCCCTGGGAGTTTGCTGAGATTGAATGATAAGTCCTCTAAGCAACTGCAGGACATACGCTTTGACATTTGTTTCCCAGACCTGGCTTATGTGTAAAGTACTAATTATCAGAAAAAAAGGGTGTCCCACTGCCATATGCCGGGATGAAAGAAGCAGCTTGCAGAACAGGAGGACAACCCCAAACGTCCGTGACTGCAGTCCGCAGAAGACAGCCTGCTGTCAGATACTAAACAATATGTAAATCTGTGCTAAATTAAACACAATTAAGGACAGAGAGAGAAATGTTTAAAAATCGGATGTTTTACGTTACCTAACCCACTTCCAAGGTTATTATCTACCAGCCCGTAGTTGTGGAGGACCTGTCATAAAATGTATATGTTCTGCTTTCAGGCTCTTGGTTTGGACATTGCTCTTTACTGCATTCCTACTGAAGCCTTTTTATTTTATTTTTCAGTAAACCCTCTTTGTGCATGTCTAGAGTAGGGCAGGGTCTGCCAGTCTTTTCTTTGAATATAGCTATGTTCAGAGCAACGACTCCCAATTATAATAACCATTAAATACTGCTTTGCAGGAAAACCAAGTCGTGAAAACAACACTTTGTCACACGTTGTTGAAAATTAGAAACGTGTTAATTATTATGATAATTGCACTTTTTTTTTCCCCCTACAAGAAAAAAGTTGGCATGTACTAATTGACAAAAAAAAAAAAAAAAAAACAATAAACATCCTTTCCAAATCAAACCTTGGGTCTTCCTCAGTTAAAATGGCGGACTTGTCAGTAATGAAAAGAGGCTGCGTTTGTGATGCATTCTTGTGCACTGAGTTGAATCACTTTCCCACCTCAAACCGTACAACCGTGACTCCAACCCTGCAGATTGAACACAGGCACTTGCTGTTTTACTTGTGCAAGTAAAAAAACTTCCCTCATTTCGGATTGAAGTGTACTTTGTATATTAACTGGAACACATTTTTACATATAGTCTTTTTCATTTGTATCAACACATCAGAACAACAAAGGAGGGTAGATGTACGGGGAGGCAAACGGCTCACGCCACAAAAGCTCGTTATAATCCATGTCCGAGAAGGGTAATGTTTACTGCTTATTACTGGTTTGAGAGCTACTCGCTGGCTGGTAGGGAGCCGCCCATCACTAGCCGTCGACATGTTTGCGACCCCTGGTTTAGAGGTCATGGAATCAATCAGAGCCAGAACCAGAAGGTTAATGGTTTCAAAACTAAGTAAAGGCTCTGGCTGAGATCTGAACCTGATCCCCTCTATCAGCGTGTTAGACATGAAACATGGCCTTGACAGATATTTGAGATGTTAAATTATTGGTTAGACAAATTAGTTTTAGAAATTATGTTTTACAAAATCAGTGACTGCAAAAACCAATTAAAAAGTTATCATTAAGATATTTCTTCATATGTTTTTTTATTTTTTTTTATTTTGTAAAAATCCATTTAAAACTAGTTTTTTTTATTATTTCTGTGTGGCATCTATAGATCAGTAGTGGACTACAGGGCACACTGTTGTTTGATGTATTACACATTACAGAATCATCTAATGAAACTCCACTACACCTCAGGCGAGGGGGGTATTTTCCCATGTTTGGGAATAATCTCTCTCTCTCTCTCTCTCTCACTGCAAAACATCAAGTTTAAAGCGTCGTGGGCACCTTTCAACACCTCCATGGGACTTGATACAAAAAAAAAAAAAGCTCAGAAATTTCCAGCAAATCGGTTGTGATCAGATTCGGCTGAAAGTGAGATCAAATCCACTTGGTTGTAAGCTGATGCGGGGTGATTTTTAGCAAGTTAGGCTAACGTGCTAACGTTCGCTCAAACACACGCGGAGAGCAACTCGCGTATGCTGAAGTTCTCAGTGCTTTTTAAATTAAAGTGCTGGCCGTGCTTGAACCCATTTTAAAGGTGCGTTCCTCAATTCATGTTCCAATGACAGATTCCTATGTCAGTACAACCTTCAGGGTTATGTTGATACTCCTGTGTAGAACCCCTCCGTTTTAACCTTCAGAAACAGTCCTTTGGTCCTTTCATCATGGAACTCTAAATACTTCTTCTTGGTTCCAATATTTTACATATAACTATGTTGTTGTTAAAGAAAATAATTACCCTACCCTGAAATGTAATGTTAATGTACAAATCGTATAAATGAACAGAAAAAAAAAGTTAGATTTCTTTACTTTTTGAAAAGAGTGCTTTCTATGAGAAGTTACAGTGCACTCTCAGAAGTAATTTCACACATATGAAATGGCTTTATTGTGTTGAAATCAAAAACATATTACTGAAAACCTTTTCAAGGTCACACAACAGCTGTGTTATAAAAGGCCCAAAGACGGGCATCAAAAAGCCTGCCATTATTTTGTTTTAGACAATTTTGTTTTAGTGTCTCCTGAAAAAAACCTTCACAAAACATTTCGCTTTACTTCACATTTTTTTGTATACAAACAATTTTTTTTATTTTTTTTTTATTTAGAGTTTGGGAAAGGCAGTTAATTGTTACAAACGATGCAATTTTCCTATCTATGAATAACAAAAAGTTACATTAGGTCTACAGACATTCTAACTCTTCCTTACGTTAGATATTCCAACGAGCCAGCCCTTGTCCTCCATTACATTTCTCTGAGGAAGTCTACTCTTGAGGATTTAATCAGTAAGGCTTCGATAAGGCGTTCTATTGGCTCCTGTACGATCTTAAAGAGTACAGCTCGCTAACGTTTGCGGCAAAAGTTAATAGAAACGGACCTGTGACCCACAAACGTTCAAACACCAGCCCCAGCTCGCCGGCTGACTCTGCATTAAAATCACACCGGAGTTGGCTAATTTATCCACTGACAGCCACTGGCTTTAAAGGTCAGGGCGCAGTGGTGTACAGTGTTCAGGTAAAGGCTTATCAAGCCCCGAGATACTGAAACTTCCCCGTGTGGTGAGAAGCGTGTCACCGAGGTCATCGCTATAGGCTGTGGCCAGATGGTACCTTTCCACGGGCAAGCGGCTTTTAAACCAGGCATAATTTCATGCTTAATTACATGCATCATTGGCTATAATTACATAATACTGCACAACTGCAACGAAACCTAAAGCTGGCCCTTTAAGACAGAAAATACATTTTAGTTTGGATTTATGACTGCATTTTGTTAATCTCTTTTCTGAAAAAAGGCAAATGTCAACTAAAAACAATTTTACTGAAAATAATCAAGCAAACACATAAATACCACTAATAAAAAAATACTATACAAGACACGTGTAATTAAACTAAGCTATGTGAGATATACATTCATCAAATGTATGATGTAATATAGTGCCAAAAATAAAAGGGGAACTCAAGGATACTTGGACGTAAACTAAGTACAACTTATATCATCAATGTAATACCACCCCCCCAATCAGAACACAACTTCTATCATCAATGTAATACCAACCCCCAAATCAGAACACACCTTCTATCATCAATGTAATACCACCCCCCCAATCAGAACACAACTTATATCATCAATGTAATACCACCCCCCAAATCAGAACACACCTTCTATCATCAATGTAATACCACCCCCCCAATCAAAACACAACTTATATCATCAATGTAATACCACCCCCCCAATCAGAACACAACTTCTATCATCAATGTAATACCAACCCCCAAATCAGAACACACCTTCTATCATCAATGTAATACCACCCCCCCAATCAGAACACAACTTATATCATCAATGTAATACCACCCCCCAAATCAGAACACACCTTCTATCATCAATGTAATACCACCCCCCCAATCAAAACACAACTTATATCATCAATGTAATACCACCCCCCACCAAAACACAGCGTCTCTCATCAATGTAATACCACCCCAAACACATCTTATATCAACAATGTAATGCCCATGACGTCCTACCACCCAAAAAAGAGTGGAGATTTTTGAACACCAAGTATGAAATTTCTAATTACAAGCACTCTCAGCATCCTTCATAAGCAAATCGGTCGAGTTCTGTCCAGCAGGTTTCTCCTTTTAAATGCAAATGGAGTTACATGGCTTCTTCCCAACGGGACAGCCAATAAGTGTGATTAGGACATGCTGCTATTCACTACAGCCCCATCCTGACAATTTGATTATCCTTTTGGGTTTTTTTAGCAGTCGCAGCAAGAAAAAAGCCAAAGTCCCAGGATGTTGCAGGGGCTCTCATTTTCCCCATCTCTCCGCCGGCAGGAGCCAGCCAGTGCCGGGGCCATCCAGTTCTGCCCTTCTCTGTCAATGAGGATAATGTCTGAATGCCTTTTTCCCCTCTGGGAGAAAGAAGGAATGACAGAAAAAAATGAGATGTAGATACTGGCGCCTCTAAAGCACAATCTTACGTCCAAAGGTCTGATTTGTTTCCTTATGCAAAAAGGTCTTGAATGGTTTACCATTCCACGACATCCACCTAATGAATGGGTTGTTTCTCATGGCTAGAAAGAGCCTGGAAGGGTCTCCGGGGTTCAGTCAAATTGATCTGATGGCTGTTCTTAAACGAGCCTGGCAGGAAGTGCCTCCGTGACTTAACGCTGAAATAATGTACATGATTGAATACCTGAGAGTGTGCACAGGTAGCTCCTGGGAAATGTTTCAAATGAGTATGTTTAAATGGGCCTTCACACTTGGCTGACATCCAGTTTTCCTGGAACGGTTGGTTTGAGTTCGGAACGTTTCCCCCTTAAGTGTGGATGCTCCAGACGTTCCCAGGAAGGAATGAAAAAAAACGTTCTGACAACAGTGAAGGGACAGCAGACTGGTCTCTGCACTGTCGTGTCAATTCTGGGGCCGATTGGCTTGTTTTCTTTTTTTGCCTCGGTGTGAAAGAAAAAATGTTCTCAATTCATTTACGGCCGATCGAAATCACAAGCTGGGTTTGAACCTCACTGCTGAACAATGCAGAGCAGTGTTTCTAGCGTTTACTTGAAGGATATTTCATTCATCATTATTATTCCCATTTTATACATGATTTACTGCAGAATATCACAAAAAAGCGGGACTCACTTGGTTTAATGATGCCTTTCATATTCATATTAATGATCCAATTTCGTATGCCTTTTATTTGCTCACTCATTATTATGGATTTGGTAAAACGCTGGTTTTTAAACAAGTTTTTAAATGAGGTATAAAATATACATAAATACAGGGATTTCTATATTTTTCTCATGACCCCAACCTTCAGTCAAATTATCCTAATTGGGGTCACAGCCCACAGTTAATACGCTATTAAAGCTACTACTGAGGTGTACAGTGGCCGTGTTCATACCGATAAGCCGAAAGGGTTTAGCGCAATTGGCGATTCCATTCCAAAATTAAAAAACAAATTTAATGAAAAATATAATTGTATTATAATTGTACATAAACATTTATGTGCAACACTTCCCCGCTTTGAGGATATTTAAAAGAGGCAAAGGAATAAAGGTTACCATACTGGGGTTTTCTGTGTTACTGTATATCTATGTCGAATTTTAACTCTCAGACCCCATCTGCGCCTTTTCAGGCTTATGGAGAACCGGAGTAAAAAGAGCAGGGAATGCATTTGTCACTCTGATGTTATATAAGGCCAAGCAGGGCGGGGTTCATGTCACTGCTTAAAGCCATGAAATAAATAAAAAAAAGTCAAATATATACAAATAAAATACTGTGCCGCACCAAAGCCTAGCTTTTTAAAAATGTGCTGCTTGGGACATGAATGGGAACGCACGTGTCACGTTCGGCCCGTTGGCCTCTTACGTATTCCTAATTAGAATATATATATATTTTTTTAAGAATGATATTGTCACTTCCAGGAAGAAAATGTGAGGCCTTGTTTCAGCTTTTAGCTATTGTTATCAAATGTGTCACTTTTCCAGAGTGTGCTCCACTTTAATTCAACAACTCCGGTGACTACCAACCCATAATTTAAACTAATGGCCCCTGGTCAAATATGTCAAACACTTCCTTTAGACAACCTGAGCATTCAAGCCCCCTGAGTCCGGCAGAACTTGGGCTGAGGAGAGGCAGCAGTGAACCAGTGACCACAAACTTGAGAAATTTGTAAAAAGTCCATTAAAATTCCATATAAAATCATTGAGCCAGGTATAATTATCACCCATCCATGTGTGCTTAATATAGGTATCCTTTGGCACTTGAAGATCCTAAAACGTGAAATGAAAATGACTGCATGATGTCTTTAGTCCACTCCTGCACAAAGTGACAGAGCTGACAGCGGCGGTTTTTAGTTTTCTCGCCGGCAACGCGGCTGGGGAGAGTGTTGAAGCAACAGAGAAGAACCGGAGCACCTCTAATCTGGCCTAGAAATGAAACCTTGAATTCATTAGCCTGTAAGTGTTTCACAAGCAATTGCGTTAAATTGGGAATGGTCTTGGTTTACCGTCCGAGCTACTCAGCAAAGTTTACTGAAAGCCTACGCATAAAATGTTCCCGGCTCTCTTATCTCTCCTTCTCTGCATGTTCTGCAGACGAAGCTGCATTAAACTCTTCTTCTGAAAACCTGATCGACCAGAATATTTACCCTCATGCAAGGTTCACATGAGAGACCATTGGCCTCTTTCCCTGCGAGGGAAAGTTGAAGAAGTAACTGCAAGTTTCAGAAACGGTAAACTCTTAGATTTTTCATTTTCAAATGGAAAGGTACCAATTTTTGTCAAATATTCTTGAAACACCTACACGCACTGTGCAATAGGCAGGAAATGACAACGTATCATCTAATATCTGCTGGAACTGTGAGAATTATACCGCAATATCCATTCATTTGCCACAAAACACATAATATCATCTTGGAAAATCTACATCTCCAGATAATCGCATTTCCCAGCTTCTATCTTTGTTGTTGTCGCCGGGAGTAAACTCTCTCGTTTTACTTCACTTTCATTTGTTAATTTAGCTGAAGTATTCTTTGACCGTGCTGCTTCAACAGCTTTCAATTTTTACCCATTTATACAGAGACCATTATCTCAATTAGGTACAAATGGGGACAACGTTTAAAAGGGAAAGGTGTCATAAGCCCGAGAGAGAACTGCTTCTGCACGCAGTTCTGGAGGTCTGGAGAAGTTCAGGGGTGGAGAAGAGGACGTGTGGAGAGGAGCTCTGCAGCAGATGTGCAGAGATAAAGCACCAGGAGCAGACGCTTCATATGAGGGTCAGCGAGCATGCCAGCTAGCCGGCTAATTATTTAAAAAATGTGATGCTGGCGAGGCAGACGGGTCAGACCTTTCCCCGCGCACGCTCTGCGTTGTCCACACATGAGTGGTCGATGTGAAACTCATTCAATATGATGAAGACAGAACTGCCGTTGGACAGTCCTAAGTGACTTTGACATGATTCCTCTGTGAAGAATGGGTTCACTGGTGCCTAGGCTTAGAGCTTCAGTGCAGCAGTCTGCAGAAAATATATGCTATATGCCACCGTTTTACCAAAACATTAAATTCAAGATATTTAGTGAATTTGAGAGTGGCGATTTAATGTGAAACTGCTGTTGTGTAAAACGAGTTTTTTAAATTTATTTGGACAAAACTGAATGCACATAGAAATTGTCAGCTGTCTGAAGGATGGACCTCATTTTTCATACAAGATTGATTTCTATTTCATAAGCTTCATCTGCGCACCATGACGAATGGACGAGTGATGTTTTAAAACTGAATTTATGCCCTTTTCAAGCAGACAGGCGTGCCAATGAAGCTAATGGACACTGTTACCTCTGCCCATGCTCAGACGCCCAGAAGCTCAGAGCTTCACCTGGCGGTGAAACATGATTCAGAGGGGCAATTATTACAGAAGTCTGGTGAAATGGTTACTGAAAATGGGAGATCAACACTGACCAGGAATGTGAAAAGAAGAACTTAATTAACACCGTGGGTTTTCCTTCATCATGCATTCACTGTAAAATTAGTGAATAATTAATAATAATCAGCAACACCAAATCAAAGCAAACCTGTGTATGTAACTGCTGACAGTGGTTAGCATGCTACCGGCTACCCTGGCTAAAGCGTCTTATTGAATTCCAGCTGAAATTGTTTGTTTTTTTCCTTAGCTTTAGCAGGGGAAAGCTTTTGGCAGGATTTACTGAAAGATTTACTGAAGGTTTCCACGCAAGCGATGATGTTTAATTACCCCTGGTCACTGAGATTTGCGGCTCATAAATAAGGAAGATTTTTTTTTGTGGCTTCCCAAGAATTAGTACACAGGTTTTTACTGAGAATTAAAACCATTAGCAGCAGGACATGGGAATGCTAACACAAAATCTACCTTCCTCGCAGGACAAACCAATCATTTTGTCCATTTTGGATTGTTGTTAGCCAGGAGCTGAAAGAATTGACCGCTCAGAACCCCCCCCCCCCACACACACACACACCCAGCCAATTTAGCTTCACCCCTTTGGGAATCCCTTTTACAGCCAGCTGCTGTCATGATCCAGGTTGAGACCTGCAATCTCAGGATCAGAGGGACAGGCCATTGCAAGGCAGCTTTCCCAGCTGAGCCTCAGTCCCTGTTTTATATCTGAGTTACCCGCCGTGGGTTGGGTTTCCAATAGCAATACGTTTTTTTGGGGGTTTTTTTTTACTGCTAATAATGGTGACAGCACAATGACACGGCATGGCTAAATTACATTGTCATGATCACGGGAAATCCATTAGCACATAGATAGAAGAGTTAGCTCACTGGGGCTTGCAGCGATCGATGTGAATATGTGAAAGTTTTCAGTGTGCCTGTTCACTGCCTCTCACAGGCAGTTATATCTCCCCCTCATGTCTGCACTTCGATGAAACTGACAGCATCTCCTTCTTGTGTCATCTTCTCCTGACAGGCTTGGATCGCAACGTGAGCGCTGCATCTTTGAGAAGGCGTTGGGCCTGTGGAATGGTCACCTGTGACATTTAACTGGAACACTGCATTAAGTGACAGGCGGGGTGGGGCCCGAGTAGCGGAATGGATCGCAGATGAAAGACAACACATCATACAGGTGGTGTTGCTCAGGCCTCTGACAGAGCAGCTTGAGCGGAGAAAATCGGGAAACAGTCGATTCGTCTGATTGGCCGAGCACGTGTTCTGCGCTATTCCCCTTTCCCTGAACTGGATCAAAAGGAGCGGCACATTTTATATTTGTGACATTGCTCTCCTGTATTTTCATTTTTTTATTTCATTTGAATTATGCCTGGCACGACTATTTATTGCCAAATTTAAATGCACATTTGATAGCTTCAAAAATGTAGATTTATTCAGCATGCAGAAATATTTATTATTAGTTAATAATGGGTTTTTTTTCCCCCCGGTAAAAGCAGGTCAATGCAACAGACCGTTTCATAAATGTAGTTTTAATTTATGGTCAAAGAAAAAAATCTAAACGGTTAAAAATAATAAGTCCGTTTTATAATTCCTTCCTTTATAATTCCTTACCTAACCAAAACAGAATCTGTAGAACATGGTTATGTAGAGAACACAAAACAACCATGCACAAATTCAAAACATTTATTGCAATAGAATGATTCCTGTATAGTAGTAACACGCATTGAAGGTTTAAATACGTCAGATGTCAAAAACTCTCACGATTGACAAACTTAATGCATTTAGCAATCTCCATCTCACTGTGTTTTATATCGTGGCTTAAAACATGATAGTGCTCTACAGAACAGATGTTTCCTGAATGGACAAGCTAATCATCTAAAAAATAACTTAAATAATGACAAAAATTAAGTCAATTCATTTAAAGCAGTAGCTCTTCTTGCATGCAATTCACCAGCTGAAGCCATCTGACATGCCTCAAAAAAATACTTAATTGTTTTTTTTTCTACACACATGCTTTTACGATCATGTGTCTTCTTTCATGTATGACATTTATTTTGCACTGTTAAATATTACCCTGGTACCTGCCAAGCATTCACTGAATAAGGCGCTATGAACTGAATGTGTAGTTTTTTTGTTTTTTTTTGTGAGATATTTTCCTAAACAACTACAGTATATCAGCAAAATGCTTGGTACAAAGGCACAATGCTTGAACACTTTAATTCCAGTCAAATTTATGCCGTTGCAGTCAATGACAATGACTGACACAATTACACAATAAATGATACAGGCTTCGAGTTTAAAAAAACAAACCCACAATAACTACATTTAAATTATTCAGAATTTTTTTTTTTTTTTTTTTTTAAACAAACCATATTGTATTTTACAAATGTACTGGTGTTGAAGCCCAACATTGGCATTGATTTTCTCAGTCTTTAGACACTCGTTCAATTATTTAAATAAAAATGCGAGAAAAAACATTGAAAATTTAAATAAATTCACTTTTTAACAAGTGTTGAGAACATTATATTTGAGTATTTGGGCCACGCTATATGAAAAGTTCTGAAATGAAGTAAAATGCTGAAAATGAAACTACTAATATTGATAAATAGAAATTATCAGCCATGAAACGCCATCTCATTCCATGTGATTTCTCTAGGTACATACATTTGGTTAGTATTTGCCCTATTTACAAACACTTCAACATTGACAGACTGAAGTTTTCACTAACAGTGTTAATAGCACAATGCCTTCTTAAACTAAATTCCATTTGCTCCGATGGCTTAATGTGTCCCCAACCCACCTCAAATACAGTCACTTCACAATATTTGTATATATTGGTCGGCCATGATTATATATACTGTATAATATTTATATATCTTTTTTACTGTTCTTTTTTCCCCATTTTTAAGGATTAAGTATGTAGTAGGTACTAGTAAATCTCTTTATAAAGTAAGCAAATCCCTAGAGTGTCATATAAATTATTTTAAAATAAGAAGTGTCACGGTTTTGGCGAAATACCATTTGTGACGTGAACCGAAGAAGAATTGTACAGAATATTTCCAGCATTAGCACAATTCTACAGACCAAGCAGATAC
The DNA here is from genome assembly GCA_025775065.1 of Hiodon alosoides. Classification (NCBI taxonomy): domain Eukaryota; kingdom Metazoa; phylum Chordata; class Actinopteri; order Hiodontiformes; family Hiodontidae; genus Hiodon; species Hiodon alosoides. Next base: position 23,340 of record JAOYSI010008760.1, on the reverse strand, counting down.
ACATTTTTACTATCACACAGCAATAGCATCATTCGGATTTTAAACGACGGAAAGATTCGCTCCCTGTCTGACGTGCCCAACAGAGCGCCCTCTATAGCGGCTGTTCCGTGGAACTGTCGCCCCCTGGTGGCTCAGCGTACGCCTTCAGGCTGACCAGGGGAATGTCCGCCACGCTGCTGCTGCTGAAATGTCCCTCCACACTCCCGAACCGCTTCCGGTCTCCGAAGGCCTCCCGGCTGGCCGCGCCGTTCCAGGTCCGTGTGAGCGAGTGTCCATTGAGGAGTCTGTCTTTGGTCCACTCTGTCTGGTTGACAAAGGCGGAAATAGGGGACTTGGGTTGCTGGTAAGTCCCCAAGCTCGGGGGCATCCAGCAGTTGTCCGAGTGACCCAACACCAGGCATTCCTGGGTGCACTTCTCCGTGGCCTCCACAAGTCCCCTGGAGCCAAGAGGTCCGTCTGGTGGGAAAACACAAACAGTTTCAACGGTTGTCTCCCAACATGGTTCCACTCTTCGGTGAAAATACTGACTCAGACACAGAACCTAACTACATAACAGGGTTAATCTTGCGAGATAATTTCCTTAAAAAATAAAAATAATCAAAAGGTCAAAATGAATAAATCATGTTGAAATGTAAAATGATCGAAAAACAAATCATTATTTTCAACACTGAATAGCTGATCTCACCGTTTGATGCACTACAAAGCTTATTAACTCAAGAAAAATAAACAGTTGAGCCAATCGAATCTACTATTCTAATTTATTTAGTTGGGGAGAAAAAACCCAGAAAAAAAACAAAGTTCAGACGGTGTAAAACACTGCTTGATTTCATTATAGGAAGTTGTTAAAATCATGTTTTATTCATCATAAGCCCTAGTTAGCAACTTTTAATCAATTTCAGAGGAAACAAACGTCAGCTTCAGAAGACTGATCTTCATTGCAAATTTCAAACTGAGTTGTTCCCAATCCCTCTGTAAAGTACAGTGACACCTGGTCCGTGTGACCTCAAAAGCGGTGCGCGACGCATAATCAAAGGAGCCCTTTCTTCTAATGACAAAGCGAAGAAGTATCCCACAGTCAAGTGCAGTTCCCTCAGGAGAGTAAGGCTTTCTGGGAGGTCCATGTTCTCAGCTACACAGCAGCCCTGCAAAGTGAAATGTGTCTAGCTCGGGGAAAAAGCTGAAACATTCCGAGTTGCAGGCACTGTAGACAGGTCCTCATGAAACAAAGAAAGTATGGGATCTCTAGAACGTTCCGTTATATTCTGCAGTTTCACTTGCAGATAATTTACATAGTTAATAAATATGTCGAGCTGTCAATTGCATGGGAATTTGCATCAAGTTTCGCATAACAATAGAGATTAGTATGCAAATGAAGCCTCATGTCATTGCCCTAGAGACCCAGGCAAAGCAATGTTCATATTTATAGCTAATTGCTACTGTTGCGCGAGAATACAATTCAGGGTAACAGAAAAAAAAAAATTCCAAACTTGGGAAAAAATCTATTGCTTTGATGCAAGTTTTAAATACATCCTAATCCTACTTTAAAATATTTGCAAAGAAACAGTGCTTTGAGCCAGACAGTGTAGTTACCATGCCTTTACCAATATTATAACGCTCTGGCCAGTAGGCCTAACCAGCAAAACATGCAATAAAAATGATTTACTGTGATCTACGGCTGTCGAAGAGCATACAGGCAACATGGTTCAGTATCACATCATTGTTGAAAATCTGGAAAAATATCTGAAACTTAACCAAATCTCCAGCATCTGTTTGAAACTATTGGGCACTGTGTCTACTTCCCAATTTGTCCCCCTGTTATTTATCTATTTATTTCATATACTATTTATTTACAGAACAAATAGAAATGTTAGCAGTTATCCATTCCGTTTAGTTTCTTTTTGAATTAATTTTCCCGCAGAATTGGCCCTTGTACGTTTTTACTCCACACCTTGGTACAAACCGGTCCCTTGAGTAAAAACAAAGACCCCGTTTGATGCTGCATAGTCAGAGGCATTAAGTCGTGACACTTACCCAGATAACCTGTGTCTTGGATTACTCCAGTGAGGTTGTCTGCATAACAGCGTGGTTCATTTGCATCCCCTTTGTAAAACTAATGTGCATGGATCCCAGCCAACATCAATAACCAAATCAATTCCCTGCTCTGAATTTGCCCTATATCAATACTGAGCAGTGTGTGTGCCTGTGTCTGTTTCTGAGTGCAAGTGTTTGAGGCATAGGGGTATAACAATAAATAAATAAAAAACAGCTAAATGCATAAAATTAATGTATAAATCTAGCTAATATGAGTTGTAGTAAGTGTAAATGCAAAAAAGGATAATAGCTATGTGGCACGCCGGGGCATGCCTGGTTCAGGAGTTGTCAGACACTGGGAAATGGTTGGACTCATTTATTTGGCATCATTTCAACCAAGAAGCACAACGTTGACATTTTAAAGAACACAAGCTAAATAGAAACTAAATAGCTTTTAACCTTTTAAAAAATTTTAAATTTAAATTATGGCATGCTCAATGCTTGGGGAAAGACTGTAGTTTTTTTTATTTTTTTTATTTTTTTTTAATTAAATTATTGTCACGCTGATCCTATAATCCGCCTAGAGACAACTTTCAATGAGAAAATAAGGCCAGTTTGGCAGCAAACTACCTGCAATGATGCAGTCCTAAAATCACATTTGGATGGTCATGTTCACAATGACAAAGCAGATGAATTCAGGAATGGTACTTAATCTCAACTTAAAGCCTTTCTAAAACTGAGCGACTATAGTGCAGCAGTGAGGGAATTGGAAGGGGGAGTGCACTTGGTGGTGAGGACAAGTTATTGTTTTTTTTCCCCATCACTGTAGGCGTGCATCGAGGGGTCCAAGCCTGGGAAATATAGTTCCATTTTCTCTGTAAAGCTGTCTGTGACATGAAGCATGAAAAAATAATGATATACATGGATATATTTATTGATTGATCGACTGGAGAAGGACTGTCTGCACACCACTGACTTCAAAGAAAAGCACAGTTCAAAAGCCAATGAACAGACTTCTCAATCAAAAGCTTCCTCCTTTTAAACTGCTCTGCTGACTTTGTTTTTGAAGTTCTTAATCGCAAGCACCTGAGTGTGGTTCAGCCAACACAACCCCACTCAGGTGTACGCTGTGGTCTTGGCTATAGGCAGGGCTCCACAGCTCGGCTGTCAGTGCAGGCCAGCCTGGGCGGGCCTCCAGAGCTGAGGGCGGGGCTCCACAGCTTGGCTGTCAGTCCGGCCCAGTCTGGGTGGGTCTCCAGAGCTGAGGGCGGGGCTCCACAGCTTGGCTGTCAGTCCGGGCCAGTCTGGGCGGGTCTCCAGAGCTGAGGGCGGGGCTCCACAGCTGGGCTGTCAGTCCGGGCCAGTCTGGGAGGGTCTCCAGAGCTGAGGGCGGGGCTCCACAGCTTGGCTGTCTGTCCGGGCCAGTCTGGGCGGGTCTCCAGAGCTGAGGGCGGGGCTCCTGGCTGCGTGCCACAAGCCAGCGTTTTGCAATCGTACAAAACGGATTAAACCAAATAATTCTAGTGAGGACTAGCAAGTTGGATAATAGAGCTTTCAAAGTTGCCTGCTCTGAAAAACAACTAATTACTTTGCAGTAATTCCTCTCTCTCACCCATGTGAAACTTTTCCTCCTTTATTTTCACCAGGAAAGTATTTGCTATTAGCACAGTGTGTTATCCGTATCCTGCCCAGGCGCTAAAGAGTAAGCTGTTGTGTTCACTTAACACAAAGTGATTCTCCCTTCTTCCACGCTGAAGCAAACAAAAACGACCGAGCCGTACGTTTCTGCTCACAATGCCCCATTAAAGAACCTTCAGATTCACCTATCTGAATAATAGTGCGAGCGGGTATAATTGTGCCAGCACTTTGTCAAGTAATAATAAGGTGTCACCATATGCCCTTGAGACCACGCTGTAGACGTTGTTAAGGCCTAAACCATCCAAAGAACGGAACACTTATAATGATTGCTGTGGGACTCTGGGTTGCCCGATTACCGCACCACTAAACCACTCCCAGCAGAGAAGAGTCTATCCTATTAACTTAAGCAATAATGGGTTTATAAGGAGTCTTGAGGAGAATTATATTATGAGGGTAAAATGATGATACAGGAGATCAATCAGAAACAATACTGTAGTGACACTAAATACATTTTAAAGGTGAGATGTGAAGACCAGCACAAAATTTCCATTAAAATCTGCAGATGTTCTACCTTCAAAGGCAACGATATAAAGAGGTATAAACCTCACACAACTGGAGCAGTTGTTCGGAAACGTGTTAACTTGTTCAGAAATGATATTAGTAATAGTTTAATAGTATAGTTTTATCATGCAAATCGCTCACTGCAAATCAATCAGGGCATTCATTAAATCCGCCGTCATCATTTTACACTGCTGCAATAACCATTAGAATGAATTATGTTGCCATCTTATTATCAGCTGGTAATCTGAGTGAAGCTTGAGGGTCAAAATGCTGTCTCCTTCATGTAGCTCTACAGTGTGGATGTCCTCAACACATTCTTCAGAGCAACTAAGTAGCATTGAAACAATTGGTTTGATTAAAACATCTTCAGGACTCCACGTGGGATATATTCCCATTCTAATTTATTTGGTGAAATCTTATTTACATTTGGAGTCACCTTCATCCAGATTAACTGGCATAGGGAAAACTGAAAATCCACCGATCATTTAAGGAATATATTGTGTTTCAGTCACTGGGATTCTGTCACCACACCCGGGGCGCCTGAGGAAGTACGACTGCTCTTTTCTGATCAAGTCGCCCTCCAGCCACCCGTCTCGTTACATGGTGCAGGGTACTCAGCCCGTCCGAAAGGAGAGGCGCCCACTGGAGGCGAGGCGCAGTTTTATCGAGGGTTACTCATTGTGGTCTAAGCAATTATAAATGGAACAGAGAGCTTAATAAACAGGTTTTCCAGCGGGATTTTGGATTATTCTTCCAGAAGGAAAACTTCAGTTTGATGTTGCCTTAGAATCCCACATATTACAGCATTGATGTCTTTTATGGCGTAAAAAAACAGGGATCTTAGCTTAGTAATTAGTATTTGGATCGATATTAAAAACACACGTAGAATTCTCTTCAGTGGAGAAAATATGAGCCCTTTATCATTAGGTCGTTGCCTCGTTTTGTCTGCCCCCTGTATATAAACCTGACATGCATACTAATCTTCCTCTGCATGATAAACTGACGCAGATGCTATACTGTCTCCACACGCTAATCCCTCCGATCGCTATAACGACGGCGTAGCGTATTAATCAGCTAGAGCACTGCCCACTAAAATTACGTAGTGAATTTGGAAATAACTCGCATTCGTACCTGTACAAGTCGTACCCCACTTTTGGCGACAGGAATCTGAAAGATGATGCGGTTTGATAGTTCAGGGACAGAAATTGACATTTAGCTTGACAACTGAACAAGCTCTTTCTCCATTCAAAACAAATGCTTTAAATTGGGAAAATCTCAAAGGCTACTTTTTGGATGACTCACTGTATAACTGGGGGAAGCTGAAAGGCTTTTAACGGGAGCTAATGGGAGTCAATAAGATGTTACGCAAGTTTAAAAAAAACAAACTTAAAAAGTGAAAAACATACTTAAAAAATAAACCGTAAAAGGAAAATGCAAACCGCATGATGTGAACAATTTACTTTCAGTTTGAGCCTAAACTGAGGACAGAAGACATACTGGTGACTGAGTTTCTGGCGGGGAAGGCGCTTTGGAAAGCACTAATATCTGCGTCGCAGATACGGGACACCTTCTGTCGCAGATGTGACCTCTGCAGCTTAATGCTAACAGCTGGAGAACGGTGCTGCTGGCATCGGGAAACGCAGCCATCCAAAGCAGACAGCGCCACATGCCGGTCGTTGGGTTTGGGACGTCCCGAGCATTAGGGAGGCATCCTCACCACAGAAGCCGAGTTGAAGGAAGGTCCCCGTTTGTTTGTTTCACGGCTGCCCTCGCTTTGTTTACCCCTCAGTCTCTGCCTGTCAGGCTGGCCTACTTTTGAGCCGTCGGCTCGTCCGTTCTCGGCCTGACCCTCCGTCAGATTGGTAATTCCTCCTGTCGCCGAGACTCGATGTCACTTCTCAAGTGCCATTATGTCACCTCGCCACAGCGTCATCGCGGGGAGAATGAAAACGCCGTCCCAAGGGAAGGCCTTCAGAGAAGAAGAGCTTTCTCAACACAAACGCTTTGGCACTTTTCTCTATTATTCTGATACATCTCTCAGCCAAGAGAGCGTCTTTAAGTGTGACTAGTCAAAGCATTCCTTGGTAAATAGTTTTTTTTTTTTTTTTTTATGAATTATAAAATATCTTATTTATATTGTTTACTTCGCACTCATGCTATTGTCAGTGCCTCTAACAACAGTTACAGCATGTACTATGTGTGAAAATTTAACCTCAGCTGTCACAAACACTCCTTTTATTTTTACATGAACAATAACATGTCTGTCTTGAGAGACACAAAGATGTCTGCAGATACAGGTTTGCCTTTTTGGTCCCTATTAGGGTGGAAGGAGACTGACTGGTATTGACAAGTTAAAAAATAACTTGCGTCACCCTGTGAACTGCTCAAACCAATGTTTCCCACACTTAAAACAAAGTGTCATGAATTAATTCAGCTCCAATCTGCTCTGTTTATATTCCTGGGATCTGACAATGAAGACACAATGCTGTACACCAGGGGGCGAGCTTATGCAGTGACTCCTGGTGCCCTGTTCACTCATTTGTAAACAATATCACGTGCTATTAGCGCACAGTGATACTAAACTAACCCACACATTTCCATTTATCAGAACTTCTACTCTTGTAAGCGATAATACATGCAAAGAGGATACATTTTTGAAATGTATTCATTTTCCATTAGCACTCGTCCAGTTCAGGGCCGCCAGTATGCCAGAGCCTACATCAGACAAGCAGAGAGCCATACAGACAGACAGCCACACACCCACACACACTTACACAAACATCGGGCTAACTCTGTTGTCACCAGCCCGCCTTTAACCTGTGTGTGGACCGTGGTACAAACCTGCATGAACACAGGGAGGACCTGCCAATTCAGACAGCGACTGTGTTTCCTCCAGCTAAAAAACATACCACCACAGATCTGACACAAGCCATTTACAGTGCACATTTGGATTGGATTGGATTTTTCTGCAATTTGAAGGCAGGACTGCCATGTTGGTTTATTTAACATATAGCCATTCAAATCCTTCTAACTATCAACAATTACCTAGTGAAAATAACATTCATATAACATTCATAATTCAATCATTGATGCAGAACTCTGTTCTGAGTGAAGATATGGACCAAAACATCAATTTTATCATCATACGGTACTTTTATCATCAATACTTCTGGCAAGAAGTATTTATTAATGCCCTGCAATGCTGAAAGAAACCCAGGTGCCCTACGGAAAGATCAGACGGAGGTTGCTGACATTAATCACTGCTGCCCTCAGATCAGATCTTCCCTCAGAACGATTTGCATTTCATTCAACAATCACACAAGTTTAGCTAGCTAACTCTCTCAATTTAATTTGTCAAGCGATCAACAATGTTACATGGATTACATGTTACATATACAAACGCCAAAACTAATAATATCAACTTTATCACGGATTAAGGCTCACATCAAACCTTTGGCAAACTGCTAATCGCACTTTACAGATTAATTACTCTATGTTAGTCTGTACCTTGCTCTGTTTGAGAGCGTTTACTTTTCATGAGCAGAAGTAGAAATCATTAGAAAATGCAAATGCTATTAAATACAACATTATTAAATACCATCTTATTAAAAGCAATTAGCAGGTTGTCAAAGTTTTTATTTGGTTCCAGCTTAAATCTGTTAATCTGTCTGACAACATCAGTACAAATCAGGTGAAAACATACTTTGATTGTTAACAGGTAGCTTATAGAATGTATAAAGGCGAGGATATGTTAATGGCTGATTAAAAATAATAATAGTTCTGCCCTCAGAACAGAGACGAGATCAAAAAGCCTAAATGACCTCAAATTCTGCTGCACAGAACTCGATGTAAATATGTGGCTGTTCCTTTAACAGCCTGGAAAGCCATATTACTTTCGCTGACAGATATTAATGAGGACATGCCTCACTAATTAATTATGAGACGCATTTTCACTACTGACTGGGCCTACCCCACTGACCCGAATAAGGGAGAAATCTGCAAAAGACAGTGTTTCAGCTGGCTTTGTTTATTTATTAGCACCGTTCAGCTGTCCAGATGTTGTTTCTGCGGATAAATGAGCATTTGTTTTACAGCAGAATACGTGCCCCAAGATGCTCAGGGTCTCCAGTCGCAGGCAGAACAAATTGTTTGTTTGTCTGGGTCCAACTTTGTCCAAATTACGTCAGTTGCCATTAGTGTAAGATGTAGCCCAGTGATACTTCATTGTAAAACATCATTGTTGAATTGCCAAAGCGGACCAGACTGCAGGCCATATAAAAGTAAAAATACAAATATTTGAAATGGGGCACTCTCTTCATATTGATATATATTAAGTGCTGAGCCTGGTTTTACAAAATACTACTACAGTTCTGCACTACTCAGCCCAAGTGACACTACTACAGTTCTGCACTACTCAGCCCAAGTGACACTACTACATTTCTGCACTACTCAGCCCAAGTGACACTACTACATTTCTGCACTACTCAGCCCAAGTGACACTACTACAGTTCTGCACTACTCAGCCCAGGTGACACTACTACAGTTCTGCACTACTCAGCCCAAGTGACACTACTACAGTTCTGCACTACTCAGCCCAAGTGACAC
>JAOYSI010008760.1:0-14405 GCA_025775065.1 Hiodon alosoides | reverse complement strand
GCACTACTCAGCCCAAGTGACACTACTACAGTTCTGCACTACTCAGCCCAAGTGACACTACTACAGTTCTGCACTACACTGCCCAAGAGTCTGCCCACGTTCTCTTGGCAGTACAGTGTGAAGACTATCTGGGGCACAGCAGTTGTGACACTGTGATTTTGCATGATGCATGATCCCTCTGGATAATATTCTCCGAATAAATTGAGGATTCTGCCTTGGGTAGCCCTTAGGGCATGTGACTAGCTTTACCACTTCACCATCAACTTTCCAAACGTCACCAGGGCACTCGTGGACAAAGCTTTTCAAACTTCCAGGACAATGGGGTGGCTCCAAGTACATTAAAGTCCCCATGACGTCAGCATTAATCACGTAATTGCTTGACGTTGCTTCACACAAATGTTGGAATTGACAATAGAGTCCACTGTTTAATAAGGTTTGACGATGTTCAGTCTTTTTTATTGATAGGACCTTAATGTGATTAACATGCAATGGTGCAGAGTTTACCGTTTAACTCAACGAGTCAACGAGGGTTGCTTTAACTACATTCCAACATTCCAACACTAGCGTTGGGCTGCCATTTCAAAGTTCACAGAATTATTCCTATCACTGTAATAAAAATGTATTGACATAATTACTAAAAGCACAATAAAATCAATCAGTCGAGTAAAACATTGCAAAACGTAAATAGAACAATAATCTGACATTATACACTTCTCATAAATGCATTCCAATTCATCGTTTCAAGAATTGCGCAGTCCAGAAACCCCTGGTAACACAATGTCTCCATTTAGATACTGGAGTGCATTGAAAGTGTACAGTAAATAGAAGCAGTAAAAAAAGGTAGAATTTACAATGTTAAAAAGACATTTTGGTACGCGATTCCAAGAGAGATTATACGAAGATTAACCTAGGATGAAAGAACATTAGACATTAGAGATTAAACTTTGATGTTTATAAGTGCGTTTTACATGTCAGTTAAAATGTATTACCTGTTTAGTCTCGAGGTGTAGCTATAGGTGAAGAAGAAATTAAATAAATAAATAAATGACAGTATTTTCTCTGCTCTTTTTTGTAGAATATCAACAAAAAAAAAGAGTAATATTAATAACTATGATTTCAAATTGCAGACTGAGCTCACACATAGCATGTATTGTAAGCCAAAATAATAATGTTAGCCATATACTGGATAGGATATTGTAAAATATATGTTCTTGGAACTGTAGAGAAGGAACTGTAGAGAAGAAAGCATTTCGAAATTTAATTTGAAACCATTATCTTTTTTTTGTAAAACCGAAACCCACTCCGGTGGAAGTCTGAAGTATTGGTGTAAATTATCTTGTCAAATTAAATGTTTTAGAGTTACTGAGGTGCATGCTAAATTAAGACATGCAAAATTATGACAAGTGTTTCTGCCATGTTGCGAATACCGTATATTAAAAACAGAATGCATCATAGAGATGGCTGGAAGTGTTTATTCATCATTATATTTTTGTTGCTTGGAAGGAAGTTACAACATATAGCCATTACTCAAAAGCAGGAGAATTTTCCTGGTGAGCTGACGTTCAATATAAATTCTGCGGACAGCTTTTTGACAGCTCAAGCAGACGAGTCTTGTTTTTGAGTCAGACACTCAGCCGCAGAGTTCGGTTACTGACCAATTATCAGTAGCCCGTTCTGCCATTGAAAAACAACCCCCCGGGTGTCAATGTCACAAAAACAAAAGTAACTTTTCATATCTGACTGCTTGGCTATACCAGGGTCAGACTTTGTCATCTTCCCATTACCAAGTAGGCTTCTTTCTCTATTTCAGTGGGCTCCATTTGGGACCTTAGTTCCGGAGGGTTTTCAGGTTTGAATGAAATTCCATGCAATTCATTATTCTTTCTTTTATTGATTCAAAGAAGGCTGTCAGAAGTTAATCTCGGAGTAGGCTTGTGTACAAAAACGATACCCTTAAAATTCCCATCTTCACAGAAAGTGTTTACCTCAAACATCCATCGACAATAACCCAATCAATGTACACTAAATTTAATTAACTCTTGAATTAAAATAAGTAAACAAATAAACAAAATATAAAACTAGAAGTAATTGGAGATTTTGTCTAACTGCTCACAGCTGGATTCACTTTTAAACGGTGAACGTGCTGTGGCTAATTGCATTCACAACACAAATCGCGTTTTTAAAGCCGCTTGGTCTCGGTTTAACAACGCATTTCGCATTTCGTGTCGAGTGACAGTAGGAATTGACTCATTATGCCTATAATCCCTGACCAACAGATACTGCAGTAAAGCAGCTTCACTAAGACAAAGGGTACCCAGGGCCAATCAGATTCACCTTTCAGTCGTTCCTGATGAATTAGCTCGGAATTACTAGTCAAAGACAGCTACTTCAGAAAGACAATCAGATCTGCACAAAAAATGTGACAACCATTAACTGAGCACATTGGGACTTCTATTTTACACATTTCCTTTATAATACTTTAAATTAAAAATATATTTCGAAATAATGTGTATTCATACAGAATTGGTTTGTCAAGATCAGCAGGTCGACTGAACTAGACCCAGTCGAACACATTTAGGATGAAATGTAACACCGACTCAGATCCAAGCCTAACCACCCAACATCAGTACCTGACCTCGATAATGCTCTTGTGGCTGAATGGAAACAAGCCCCCGCAGCAATGTTCCCACATCCGGTGCAAAGCCTTCCCGACAAGAGTGGTTACAAGTGGGCCACCCAACTCCATAGTGATGCCCATGCTTTCGGAATAAGATATCCAATGAGCAGATATCCAATGAGCAGATATCCAATGAGCAGGTATCCAATGAGCAGGTATCCACATCATTTTGGCCATGTAGTGCATTTCCTGACGCCACAGATTTGTTAGCTTACGTTATAAAAAAATCTAAATACAGTGGTATAATCCAAACAACACATTTAATAGCAATTTTAAGGTGAGAATCAACTGGAAGGGTTATGTCATCTTCTGAGATAATGATCTGTGCTGTTGTTTGCAAATGAGATTAGCCGCCTGTCTCTAATGACTATAGGTGCCCCTTCATATTAGGCCTAGCACTCATTTCGCTGATGTTCCAAGGGCTGTAACATGTTCTACCATTCACAATGTGCCTTTTTGTCAGTCCTTGTACGCTCTGTGCGTAATAAAAAGGGTTGCCATCTGCAATTTAATTTACATTCACCGAGTCACTTTACACCTGCGCTGCGTGTCCAGTGTTCATTCAACGCTGGACACAATTTCCCTGAAGATCGGCTATTTTAAATAATGGGTTTCTTTTACTGTGGAGGGAAAGCCTGACACCAACTGACTTAAACTTAAACTTAAAAAGAATCAAACTCAGACCTCTCCAACAGCTACCCCACCCTTCTTATTCTCTACTTCTGGTATTTAGGGGGAAACCTCGCATTCCCTGTGTGTAAAGACTCTCACCTGACCAAAACCACAGGGATGGGAGCTGTCCAGCGATTATGGCCTGATCCACTAACCAGTGTCGACTGTCACTGTGCCGTTAACGCACAGCGGCGCTCAGGAGAAGTCCGCCAAATATTTTCTTTCGTGTGTAAGGTAAAACCGAGCCAGTCGTCGGTGAGGAGAAGATTCAGCTGGTTTGAACTCTCTGCGACGTTACCCGCGACTGGCGTTTTCCTGCCGAGCGATTGTCGGCAGAAACTATAAACCGCGCAATGACGCAACAGCGATAATTGTTGGTTGCTTCACCCTTCCGTAAGAACCGGCATTAACTCTAACAAGGTGCAGGTGGAATTCATCGCCTTGTGGCCCTGCCAATTTGTCACCGCCCCAGTAACAGTTGGCTTTACTGCTAACAATTCCTAACTTCAAATTCCCACCACTCCTGTTTCAGTACCGTGACAACCTGAATTGTGTGGAAGACCAGATTTGGACTGACAGATTAAGGACAGCAAACGTTTCTTTGCCGTTGAGAAGTTTTACGTTGACAGAAAATGTATATTTTCGTTTTTTTTCCAGCCATTTATAGCTGAAAAAAAAAGTTAACACCGTTACGTGAGTGATTACTTCTGTGTCCAACGTACGTTTTTTTGATGAAATAAGACCCTTGAACCTATTTTAAAGTGTGTGTGTGTCTGTGTGTGTGTGTGGATTTAGATTAATGCAATCAATATTTTTCAGATTGCCCAGCTTATTTGAATAAAAATTTGCATTATGACAACAACATAATGAGAAGGAATCAATTGATTTTTCCGGCCTGTTGTGTTTTTCTCCATTATACTGACTTAAATTCATACAGCAGATTCCATCTCAGAACAGCGTTTATGTGTGTGTTACTAAAAATAAATTGCCCAAGGCGAGGCAGACAATACGTAAGCACTGAGGTGTGGAATGTGAAATGCTGAACGAATTTGCATTTTTCATCAGCCCCGTTTTCATCCATCAGGCTGTGTCAGTCAGCGGCCAGAGTAATGGCCGAGGTCCTGGGCAAGAAATATCGCTTCTACCATGGCCTTACATCCTGTTAAGGGAATATAAGGAAGAAATCTGACCTCATTGGTAGTGTGAGCGAGCGAGAGAGAGAGAGATACATGTGGTGGCAGGGGAAGCTGCCATATTCGGACATCAACCTTTTAGATGAGAATTTAAAGAGATTACTAATCATCACCTTTGGCTAGACAATATTACAAACTAAACTAATGTATTTCATGGGCTGATTTCCCTCCTAATGGTCACCATAAACAAGGTATCACCTGGCAGGAATAGGGTCGCTATGTTAATAAGGCCATTTATTAGGTCTGCACTCCTCACTATGTGGTTTATGGTGTATACACGTTTCCTTGAGAAATGTGTGCCACTTTAGGTATAAATGTAATGGTTAAACTTAACCTGTTTTCATGATCATTTTGGTTGTCCCTTTACTCTCTGCCTTGGGAAAATTCCACAGCAAAGAGTGCAGTAATGCATTAAATTGTTTTTGATGGGATTCGCAGAACGATGCAAACAATAACTGATATTATATTGTGAATCAGCGCACCCACTTGGTGGGAAAGCAATAAAACCTCAAAAAGGCAGCTAAAGGAAATACACACGGCTCCCCTTTGTCCAGTTTACAGTTCTCCCCATGGATGTCTGAGAGCAGGGACTACGCTCAGGCCATTTCCCAGTGCATTCAGTGTGGCACTGTCCAGGGAGCCTGGGTCCGTATCACCCATCAGAGGGAGAACACCACACTGCTCGTTCCAAAGTGTGAAATGTTCCACTCATTTCCAACGATCCTCTTTAGAGTTTAGAGTTTCCAACCTACAAGACAGAAACGTCTTTTCTGTTAAGGAACAAAGAGTTTAGCAAATGGGTGAATAATGGTCATTCAGCCATTCATTTATAGTTCATTCATTTATTTTAATGACTGTTTCCTTTGAGATTTCCTTTTTAAAAACGCTAATTTACGTTACATAATTGCATGAATTTTACTTAATCACCTTTGTAAAGGTTACATGCAGCTGCTCATTAATCCTGAAATCTTGCTATAATACTGATCTAAATACCTAAAAGGAGTGCGGTCATGTTTAATCTTATCTGAACACTAGGCAGAGACATCCTACAGTGTATTATATCAAACTTACCCACCACATTCTGCCAGTTCTGACATTTTAGGAGCAGTTTGTCCTGACATTTGATGAAGGGGAAAATACACATAATTTTACAATCACTACTTGTTTCTTACCACTGTTAGGTAAACAAATGAATATGCAACGTGAACATCATTATCAGCGGTATAAAATATTACATTAGCTCACAATTACTTTTCACGTGTAACTGCGTCCCCAAATCTATTATCTCAGCCCGTCCTGACTGTCCCATAAAATCGACATGCGGCGAGTTTAAAGAAGCTACAGCTCATCTGAATGACAGCCAACGCGGCTACCTGGTTCAAACTGGGACAGCCTGGCCCAAACTCAAACGGAGTGCTGCACTTCAGAAACCTGGCTGGGAGCTGCTTCTGCACAGTTGGGGGGCAACAGGTGGCGGGCATATCACTGCCATGGTAACTGCTGGTCTGCCCTGGAGAAATATCCATACTCTTATTATTCTTCATTGTAGTGAACATCTGGTAGTTGACTACATTTCCAAAATGGACTGAGAAGGGCAGAGACGCAAATGATGTACTTAGACGTTCCATGTTAGAGCATATAGACACCGTATACGCTGTTAAAATCTCTTCCAGCATCATAAAGGGTAGGTAGCCACTACTGTATCAGCAGTGTGTTTTCTTCCGGTTCCAGCCATCTGTGGTGACGCCGTGTCTGCGACCATCTGTTGTCCATTTTTATCCCTTTTATGATCAAATTTAGAGAAGTCAACTTCAGTTTATTCCTTCCTCTCGACTAAATTCAGATGAAGTGCAGGTGTCAATTTCATATTGATCCTTGGCAAATCTGAGCAGACAAAGTTAAGTCTTTGACCCGTGAGAAATGAACTGAAACTTGAACAATGCATCAATGTATCCATTACCCAGCTGATAAAAGCAAGAACACCCCATGGGATTCAGTTCTTCACTTCAACACGCCAGGCTAAAGCCCTCAGAGTAGAAAGATAATAAAATGTTAAATTCTTAAACTCCCCCCCATAAACACTACATTATAGATATGAATGATATTTATTTTTCATGAACTAAACAAACTAAACAAAATGTAATATGGAATAGGGATTACTGGATGAATATGAATATATTTTTGAGCTGATGGTTTCAGTCAAAATGCTCTGGTAATCCGTATGTAAAGGAGTCAGTGCCAATTGCAGGACAGACATGTCCCTCCACCCACTCCCAGCCTACTGACAACTGGGGTTGGGGTTTGCAGGTAGTAGAGAAAAACACAGGCTAACCTAAGCCCAACCCATCCATTTGGCTGAGACAACTGCAACTCCCGGTCACAGGGGGCAAATGACAGGATCTACGTATGAACCAGAAAACCTGAATCACGAGGCTCAGTCTGGATTTCATCAAGCACCTTTATCAAATCAGCCACAGGGGATCACCAATTAAAATCCTTTCAACCAAATGAAAGAAAAGTTGAGAGATCCAAGGCATTAATGCGTTTAACCAGCGAGTTCGCTGTGAAGTTTCAAGCGAAGGAAATGCGGTCTCTCCTACAGCAGCAAGTCAAAGTTAGTCCTGATTCACAACAGTTACAGTGTGTGCTGTATTATGAAGCCCCTGGGCAGGTTCCGTCTTCATTGGGTTGGCCTTCATTATAAGAATCTGGTGATGGCTCAATTTTTCAACGAGTGACGGCTTACTTCTTTACTTTTAACTGGCTTCCTCTGTGTAAGACGAAAGTAGCAATGTTCATTATTCCCAGTCCCACCAGTAAAACCCATGAATACATCTGGGTAAATGGGTCTTATTTAAAGCATTATTGCTATTAAATAACAAGATATTTTAGTGAATGGACATGGACATAGCAAGCGTATTTACTTCACCTACGACTGTCTATGTTTCATTTATTAATAGCCACACTGACACACGTCAGCACATGTCCAGTTGACGACCAAAGAAATTCAGAAGCACCATAGATTGTACTGTGACATAGTAAATGTAGGATTGCCGTGTTGAAAAAAATGGTAATAGAAATTGCACAAAGAAGAAATTATAGTCTATCATGGCAAAACGCAGCACTGATAACAAAAAGAATAATGAAACGGCTTTCACCTTCTTTCCAACTTCAAATTTTATGAGAAAAGAGAAGAAAAAAAAAAACTTGGCGGCCCCTCCACTTAATTGGAAAAATAAAAATCCTGTTCTCTTTTATCTGGAAACAGAATGCTCAGTCTTCTTTAGTAGGACTGACAGCCAGTGTGCGCACTAAAGGCAAGCTTCTCTGGAGGGCTTTCCGGTGCAGATAAATGCAGAGACCTGAGCAACCTGCAATCAATGTCAGCCTCCTTTTCGTCAGACTTTGGCATCTCGCTGACATGTGGGGAAGCAACGTTGTCCGCGATGCACGCTGAAAACCCCTGTCCTTAGGACCAGTTGGGCTTGATCAGGTCTGGCACTCCCCGTATCATCTTCAAAAATGAGTCAAAGCCATAACTAACAGTTTAAGTAAGGGCCCACACATTGCTATTAAGCATTATTGAGAAATGAACACACGCTAAATTGCAGATGATCCAAAGGCTATTATGGTCTTTAACGAGAGCACTTCATAAAGATGGCATGTGCTTCACGATGACCGATTCTTCTGTTCTCTCTTTCCTGTGTGAGTTTCAGCTGTAGGGTTTGCAGCGAGCCGACCACCGCATCAGCCACTTTGCACGCAGGCACAATGCGTTGTTCAGATTAGGCAGCAGTAAAACAGTTGGTACAGAAGTACCACGGGGGATCTCATCTCCAATTGACATTTTCGCTATCTTTCTTTTTACTTCTTTCGTTAAAATAAAAAAAAAAAACATCAGTTGTCCATGTCCACAGGCGCTTTCGTGCTAGTTACCTTCTCTTACTTCAACAGGAGGGTGGCAACACCCCCCACTGCACTGTTGTTTGCCATACGCCCAAAGGAAGGTGCACGTTCGAGGAGAAAGACCACGTGTGTGGAACTAACTTGAGCAGAAACCTTGCTCTCCTTTCGGACTCATTTGCAATGCATAAATCCTCTATGAAGATTAGAAAGGAGCATCGTGGCACGTTCAGAGGGAAAGTGAGGAGGACGAAAGCCGTCGCCTAAAAGCAGATTCGGACTCCTAATTTCCCTTGATTTCACACCCGCCTTTCGTTTTTTTCGTAGCTTTGATGTTGCATCACATAGATTAAGAGTCATTGATTTAGCAAGGTGAAGACCATAAAAACCAGGATATATCCCAGCCAATCACTACAGAGCCGTAGAACCGCTGCATAATCATCTCTTCTTTTGGACCCCTTGCCTATGAATAGTAAGCATTGCTACACTTTCAATTAGGGAGTCCTGCTATAATTACTACGTATTGAATTACTGAGCAAACCTCAGAAGAATGTGTTCAAAATCGTTGAGCATATTTTGAATGTATATCTAGAGATTTAACGTAATTCCTCTTAAACTGCACTCCGTTTCACATTTTAATCCCAACACATTATGTCGTTAAATATTTATGCTTTCTAAACGCCCTGGCTCTGGCCCACACCATACAGCTGGAGCCACTATTCCAGAGTCCAGGCGAGGAGAGGCAGTCCGCCTGCCAGGCATGTGACACTTAAATAATCTTCCATGAAATTCTGCAAACTCCTGGAGGGCTTGGGAAGGGACAGATGAGCCCCCCTGGTCTCTGACGGGGCACGTGTGTTCGGGACGGCCAGTCTCCTGAGCCAGCACACCACCGGCCTGGTCACGCTCATCTACTTCCTGTCCCGGGAGAGAATCAGCCGCTGGGATACGCATAAAATCTCTCCTAACTGCCACTGACCTATCTCTGCTGACACAAACCTTCAACACACAAAAAAGGACATACAATTTGAACTGTAGTTCAAAATGAAAAGTGAATTAATTACTTTGTGTATCCAATGGCTAATTGCATAGTCATAATTGGATCGTTGTCAGGATAAGCATCTGACCGACAAGAAGAGGATGCAAGGGGATTCCCAAGCATAATGACACAATTAGACATCCATTAATGTCTCTCTCTTATCTTTATATCATAAACACCAAGGCAAGCACTACACGCCTCAACGCAAATCCGTGTTAACGATTTCTTCAGCCAAACATCTGTAAGCCCCAGGCTGAATGGACTGCATTTGAATTTCCTTCTTTGCCTTTTCTCCAAAAGGCACGGCGCTGGAGATGATGGTTCAAGTCCTCGGCTGATACAGGAAGTGGAAACAAGGCTGGCCTGCCTTAGGGAATGACATGGGTAGACACGGTAAGACACTTCCGCTACAGACACCGTGGGAAACCCCAGACAGTTGAGAGTTGCAGGCCGAGAACTGCGTCACCCGTCTGTTCTGCAAGCGGTTTGTTTCAATACCCTATTCATGATGCCTGAGGGAATTTACCAGAAAAAAAACATTATAGCTCATTCGATACGATGCCATTTTATAAATTGTTTCTGAATGAACAGCCATTGTACGTTAGAAATGAAAATGGGTCTTTTTATGTCCGGCAGGATTGTTAAACTATTACTCACTTAATGTACTTGAGTTCAGATATTCTACTTTTCGGCTTTCCAGGGATTGAATTGTAAACAAATTTTGGCCCGTTTTACGGACCTTCATCAAAACTATGACAGGTGTTTATTGATTGACAGAAGATTAATATCGTTGTCAAGACAGAGAAAATAAACTGGTTTCAGTTATGATAAAGGATCATGTGCTCGATGATCGATGAACCAAACATCGTGGAATAATGACAGCAGCAACATACCTAGAGGCTCATCAGCTCTCAGAAATGTTACTGCCGTCTTGTAGGGTTGGGAATAAATATGCTCTTTGACCCAGAACTGGCAGGTTGGAGTCTGGATCATGTCACCGCTGATACCACACAATCGTCTGAGCCGAAGGAGAGAGGGAGATTGTTGGTGTGGACTGCAGTCTGAGCAGCAGCTCCACCAGGTCTGCAGATCCATCAGGAACCAGGTGCCTCCCTGAAGCTCAACCACGGGCTGCATGACCTGCGGTGTGTAGTGTGTTGAGTGTTTAAGCAGCCAATCGCAAACGGAGAGGTTTGTATGCGCATCATGATTGGCCATCATGAGATGCCATTTTGCTAGAGAACCGGGAAACAGAATGTCAAGAGAAAACTCTATTAATCCATAACCTGACCGTATTTGATAAAGTTAAAATAATAGCAAGTTACCGGCTGATTAAATTACTCAGGCCCTTGTTATGCAGGCCCAAAGACCCGCCTGTCTAATCCGTGATATGCCGCGGGGGGCCTTCCGGTCTTGTCTAGGCCCACAAAGACCCGTCCGTCATGAAGGAAGATGGTATCCACCATGCTCACTGACACAGGTGTGTAACGTAGGTTGTATAGAAGGAGTTAATGTGTCCTGCCTACCCCGGGGTGCAGTGGAGATGCAGAGACGATAGAGACGTGCCTCATTAGAAGATTCCTAATCAAAACTTCGCCAGGCAGTCTGGGAAAGCAGCTTCGCAAGCAAAACAGAAAAACGTGTTCGTTTCGCCAGTGCATTGGACAGATCTATCAACAATGAATCTGGATTAAAGGGTGCCCCTATCCGTTATCACATGCTGTTTTTCTGGATTAAAGGGTTCCCCCTATCCCTTATGAACCTATAAATGCACTTGGACCCTTTGACTGGCAACCACGAGACACCCACACAGCCAGTAAGAATATGATGTTTGCGGGGAAGTGATATTGCACATGCTTACAACTACGTCTTGTGTTGTTCTCAATAAATCTAAGTCGTGTGGCTTTCATTGATTTGTTTGCTCAATCAGTAACAATGCAAGCAGGCAAATGTATGAGAAACTGGTATGCAGAAGACAAAGGAAAACCCCTTCTGAAGGCCATTACCGCACAAATGGATAGGCTCATTACTGTGACAGGCAAACCTACTATGGTTATAAATCCCACCATCTCCTTGGAATTTATCACACAGTTAAAATGTTGAAAATGAGTGTTGAAAAATACAGTAGCTCTGACAACCACACATTTACCATCACTTCAGGAAATAAAGTAACATAACCCTGGGTTTGGGGGGTTTTGGGAACCGCTGACGACCCCCTGCTGGAGATTGTTAAATTAATTTTAAATAGCAACCAGAGTTTATTTTATTACCAGGCAGCGGACAGGATCTAAACACATTTTTTTTTAATTAAAAAATACATCTAAAAGCTAAAACCATCTCTGCACACTGAAATCGCTACTAGGTTCGCAAGCTCCACACCACCATTTGCACTTTCCCATCCGATACCAGACTGACCAGCAGACTTTTATGCTGTGTCTGGTTAAGCCATCGCTGCAGCTGTTCCAATTACACAGCTGAGGACGGTTGGCGATCAGCGGGCAGACACTGAATATCAGACTGGCTACTCTTAAAGAGGTAGGACATTGCTTCCCTGCCCACTGTCATGTCACTTAATACACTAGGTGGCCAGTTCATTAGGAACATCTTTAACCTCCAGAACAGCCTAACTTATTCAAGGAATGTACAAGGTGTCGGCAATGTTCCACAGGGATGTTGGTCCATGCTGATGCCATCACACAGTCCCTACAGACTGGGCTGAGAACAGCCCGTTCTGTCTCATCCCAAACATGCTCAGTTGGGTTGAGGTCTGAGCGCTGCACAGGCCACTGAAGTTAACTCAACCCGCTGTTATGTTCCTGGAACCATTCTGAGACAGCATGTACTCTGTGACATGGCCATTTGCCTGCTGGAAGTATCCATGTGGCGAAGGAAAAACATTTCCCACACCATCACACCACCGCCACCAGTCTGTACCGTTGACCCCAGTCAGACCAGACAACGTTTTTCCACTCATCGGTGGTCCAGTGTTGGGGGATCACGTGCCCACTGGAGCCACCTTGTCCTGTTTTTAGCTGATAGGAGTGGAACCCACTGTGGTCGTCTGCTACAATAGCCCATCCGTGCCCAGGACTGACGAGTTGTGCGTTCCAAGATGTGGTTCTGCTCCATTATTGTCCGTCTGTTAGCTAGAGTGATTCTTGTTAATCTCCAACCTTTCTCATCAACGAGCTGTTTTAGCCCACATGGTTGCGGCTGACTGGTTGTTTTGTCATTTTTTGTTTTGTTTTTTCGTTACACCATTCTCAGTAAGCCCTAGACACTGTTGTTTGTGAAAAGCCCTAACACACACACGCACATATATATATACACACACACACACACACACACACACACACACACACAGTAATAGGACAGTTTAGCTTGATAGTTATATATACATTGTGAAATTACTGCCTGATAACTGTAAATGCAATAGGACATTACAGCTTAATATTAATTGTAAACGCCGTAGGGTTTTTTCAGCTGCATTCCCCAGCGTATGATTGGGAGTGAAGCCTGAGAAAACGATCAGGTGTGGCTAAACAGATGGCATTTAAAGCAAGTTTCCCCATAGCAGCGTGGCGCTAGCTGTCGCTGTGTGGGCTAAGCCCCAGTAGTTCCTGATTTCACGATTGTCTCACACGGTGTGTTCCCTCATTACGGCGTTTCCAGTCTGAGCCGCCGTTTGCTGTGCTCGGAACGCAGGCTTCAAGGGGTACGTTTCCATCAGGTGCCATTCAAAGGTGCAGCTTGTGAAAAGCTCCGTCGTATTCCGGAACTTTCCTATGAGTTTATTTGTGACGCCTCTCGTTTACTCTACCTGGCTCAGTAAATTACAGTAAATTAGCATGAACCAGATGCTCAGAATTATTAGACGCCCCGCTCAAGAATAGAGAGAAAACAAAACCAACAAAAGAAAATCGGAATAATTGCTCCCAGTACGGTCGCAGAGCTCTGAAGACTGCCTGCAAATTCCAAACGGAGATCAAACAGAAGAGCGGAAAAATCTGCTGATGTGGGATAAACAATGTCACATCCCCTTCCACTTCACTGCATCCAGAATTAAGTGCATTGAAGAAATGAGAAAGCGCTGTCATGAAAAACATTGCGCTGTTTTTTTCATTCCTTCACCAGCAATCGCACCTCTGCCTATTTGTTTTTAGTTCAAAATATATCACAGCGCTTGTCCTTAGCATTGATGAACAAATAAAATCACGCGTCACTTTTTTCATCAGTTACACATCCCCGGTGAGAAAATGTTGCGTAAACCACAAAGGAATTCAAAACCCAGCCACCTCAAAGACCAAACGTGGCAGGTTTATTTAAATTACACTTAGTTCTATTTATACAGTCTGCTGTCTATGAAGATGGAGATTATCTAATTTTTTTAAAGATAAATCAACACCTGCCCCGTTTTTATCTAATCCTAGACACTGGCTTTGGCTGAGAGGTTAAACTCACATTGACTGCAGCAGAGGACAGAGTGAAAAAAGAAAAACAGTGATACCGATATTTATTTCAGCACACACGTCATTGGACTTTGTTATGGAGGTAAAACTCATCTTACCAATTTTTAGATATGACACAATATGTGATACATATTTTATATTTTTTATATATTTTTATTCATTGATGTGAATATGCTTCTGTAAGCTACCTGATTTGGCTCACAGGTCCGCTGATTGAGTCTCTTCACTAGTGAACACAACTTCCGACAACAGGAAATACTAGCTTGTTAAGCTAATGAAGTCCAGGCAGTGACATCACTGACCACAGCAAACTTGTCTTCAACGAGCTCCACTAATAGTTAGTTAATTTTGGGCAATATTGGGTATTTTGTTAGCCTCTTCTCATTCCCCTTAGTTCCAGTAGTTCTGCCCTAGAACAGAAGTTCTGTTTACATTTCACTGCTATGTACTGT
>JAOYSI010008759.1:0-11328 GCA_025775065.1 Hiodon alosoides | reverse complement strand
CCCCCCCCCCCCCCCCCCCCCCCCCCCCCCCCCCCCCCCCCCCCCCCCCCCCCCCCCCCCCCCCCGCCCCCGCCCCCGCCCCCCCCCCCCCCCCCCCCCCCCCCCCCCCCCCCCCCCCCCCGGGCTCGGCCCTCGCACCTTGTCTAGTCGCAGACAGCAGAAGGGCACCTTCTCCTGCAGCAGGTGGCACAGGGTGGGCGAGCTGCCGATGTATGGCGAGTTCAGGGGGTACCCCTTCACCCACCTAGACACACGGAGAGACAGCACAGTGGCACACCTGGGGAAAAGCTCACCTGGCACACCTGGACGTGCCGCATACTGGCCAGCAAGTGCAATTTCGAATGGAGGGAGACATCTAACAAATTAAAGTTGACTGTCCAGTGATTGGTGGCAACCATTATGAAGGCAATGTGTAACTAACAGTTTAGCTCGTAAACCACACATGCGCTTATGAAGGCATTGTGAATGCCACCTAGTGGCCACTACAAGACATGCAGGTCTACTAGTTTTGGCGTGACTTCTTATCTACATAGTAAGAAACGCCACAGTCCTGTCAGATGACTGCACTTGAGCGTGATCCTCTTCCAGAGAGCACACTTTGTGGCGTTTTCCGTCGTCACTGATATCCTCCCACAGTGGCTGCGCCTGTTCATAAAGTTAACGACACTTCTCCTGGACTCATGGTCATTCACAGCTCCTCGTCTTACAGACACATTTACGCTCCCTCAACACTTCCGGGGTAGTCTCTGAAGATCACCTACTCTCTTCCATCGATACTCCTTCACACAACCCCTCATTCGCACTCACTCGCAGTGTCCTCCCCAGTGCTGTCCGTGGTCGTTGCCCTCTCCCTCCTCCTCGCAACCCTCCGTGCCCTCATCCTCAGACTGATCGCTCAGGAGGTCGAAGGTGGCCGCGCCGACGCCATCCACCAGCTCCAGCACTGGGGCGATGCTGTGGCGCCTCTCCCCCGACGGGTCGACGGAGGCGGCCGGGAGCGCCAGCGTGTTGGACCCTGCGTCTGCCCCGCCCCCTCCGCCACAGCTGTGGCCAAGCCCCGCCCCTTCTCCACCCACGCCCTCCACACTTTCCGGGCTGCTGCCACTGGATTCCTGCAGATCCATGGCAACCGTGCCTGTGGGGGGGGGGGGGGGGGGTGGGGGCACAGAAAAAAGTGAAGAAAGGGCCATGAACTCTACAAAAGCATCATCCATATGTTGATGCTGATTATTTCTGCGGTATAGTGAGAACCCTGAGTTAAATTCAGCCTAACTTAAATACTTCTAGTGTATTAGCACCAGATCCCTACCATAGTTAAACCCTTGGGGCATGTTTAAAACATAGTACATTTGCAATGTGGAGACAGAATTTGTCTTATTCCCATATTATATACACATATTGTTCCATATGGCAGCCATGTATGGTAATAAGAAGTGTTTTCATCAATTTTATGCTGATGTCATTTAAGGGCAACCTACTGATTTCGCCATCCAGCAGGTGGCGCTGAACTGACAAAAGTGGAACTGAACATCCTGGTAAATTCTGGTAAAGAATTCAACATGAGTTGTGGAGCACAGAGATTTTATCGTATTTTATCTCATGATAGTTCAAATAAATAACTGACAAACCCACCCCTTTTCAGACTTCAGACAAAAAAAAAAAAAACAGGATTGATTCTGTGGTCACCACTGGAGAGAGTAGTTTCACTGCTGTGGAAATTCCTAGATACCTTCCGCACACACTCGCAGATCGAACCACGGTGTATCAATTTTACTTGATTTATTTATTTACTTATTAATTATTGACAGGTTTTCGAATATTGTATTCTTTTCGCACGCTTCCACCCTTTCTTTGTTCCATTGTTCAAATCTGATTCTGAATTTCTCTTATCATTTCCTCTTCACACTCAGCGCCTTCTCCGTCTTACGTTTAACTGTCGCCTCTCCGGTGTCTCTCTCTTATCCGATTCAGTCTGAACCAGCGCACAGGTGACACGTCGCTCGATTTTACCCTGACAACAGTGAGAGTGCGCCGTGTAAGTTGTGTGTGTGTGTGTGTGTGTGTGTGTGTGTGTGTGTGTGGGGTGGGGGTTGGACTGACCTACGCTAGCAATGATGCTGTGTACCGGCAGTCGCGTGAGTCCGTGGTAGATGGTCTGAGGCATGCCCCTGGCCCCTCTCCCTGGGCTGCAGAGGGACTGGCGGGTGCCCCTGACAAAGGCCGAGTTCTCCTCCTTAGAGATGTTGATGTAGAAGCAGGTGTCGGAGGCGCCCATGATGTGGCAGGGTCCGGGGTTCAGCAGGATGTTGGTTGTGTCCAGCCGACGCACGCCAATCAGACACACCCCGTACCTGCCCCGGACAAGGGATCGCTGTGTGTAAGTGCGTGCGTTTACACTGGTTACTGGTGATCCAACTCTGGGAACTTCACAGAGACAGTGTGTGTTGCTCTGTTTAACTGCTGTGTAACAGCAGCAGTGTGTGGTTGGTGTGATGCTAACCACAGATAGCAATTGTGAGCTTGCGTGCTCATGTGTTCGAGGGTGTTTTACTCTGTCGTATTGGGACAACAGGAATTGCTCTGCTAGATATTCAATGAGGTCACATGTATTAGCCTATGTCTATACCAGCAAAATACTACAGTCACCGTTTAATTAAACACAAAATCTGTGGGCTAAATTACATCCCTGGCACGCATTCACTTTACATTAGTTTTTCTCTTAATCTCTCTAAACCGGTTTGGCGAGCAGAGGGTGGGTGAACGTCGGAGGATCGGGGCTTACTTTTTGTGAGCGTGGAAGGAGGCAAAGGTGAAACTCTTGCCCTGGTAATCCCCAAAAAACTTGCTCTCCTCCAAGCGAATATGATACACCTCATTGGCTGAACATCGGCTGTAGGTGCGCTGCCATTGGTCTGCGGAGCTGGCCCCACCCTCCCTAAGAAAGGGGAATGGAATTGGTTAGGAATGAATGGAAAGCAACTGGAATGCATTTAAAACCATTTTCGTTGTGATTCTTTCATTACAACAATTTGCGAAACGGCCGCCTGGGTGCACCAGAGACGGCCCTTTGACTGCCTGCCCGCAGCAATGCCTCCTCCAATGCCTGATCAATAGTAAAATGCAATCACGTTAAAACAGCCATGGCCCTCATCGTCTGTGATCTGAGTGAGAAATCAATGGGGAAGGGAAACAGTGGCACACACAGAGCCATCATTTTAACACACAATGTGAGACGGCGCTGAGCGATACGGGAGGGGTGTGTGCACTCGCGTGTGTGCGTGTGTTAGCCCATGTGTTGTCTCAGAAGCTGTCAATCTTCCTGAGTGGCAGGCAGCATCATGTCATTCATGGCCACAGTGGAGAAGTCATCACAAGCTAGGTTCGGTGACAGCTGCCACAGGCACGTCAATTCAGCGGCTGAGGCTTAAACACATGTAGAGAAACCACTGGAGATGGTGTCTGTGGACTTCTGTAGGCCTGTCGCTTCTGTCATTCTTCTGTCTGACGACTCGGGTCCGAGTGTCTGCCTGATTGAGTCTGTCAGTCAATGTGTCTGCCTGTCAGTGTGTCTGTCTGCCAGTGACTCTGACCTGTTGAGGGATTGGAAGGCTCCTGCACGTTGCCTAAATGCCTCAGGGGGCGCTGTTCTGAAAACAGAGAGGATACATAAGCTTCAGCCAAGCACAAAAGACTGTCAATTTGTGATGTAATGAGTTCTAAAAAAGAAAACAACATGCAGGTTAAAAGACAACAGAAAATGTAAAATACAAAACGCAACAGGCTGTATGTCTGTGTGCGTGTGTATATTTATGAGTGTGTGTGTGTGTGTGTGTGTGTATGTATATGTGTGTGTACTCACTGTCCCCTGGACGAGTGGATCAGTAGGGTGATGAGGGTGGAGGTGGCAGGACACACACAGTTGAGGGCTAGCATGGCGTACTTGAACTCCTCCTCACACACCACGTGATCTGCAGACACACCACAGACAGAGTTATCAAAGACCAACACAAATACTCCCACACACGTGGATGCTCACTCGCCAACAAACACATGTAAACAGAGAAACAAACACGCTACATTCACAGAGAAACAAATACGCTATATACACAGAGAAACAAACACGCTACATACACAGAGAAACAAAAACAGTATATACACAGAGAAACAAACACGCTACACACACAGAGAAACAAACACGCTACACACACAGAAACAAACACGCTACATACACAGAGAAACAAACACGCTACCCACACAGAGAAACAAACACGCTACACACACAGAAACGAACACGCTACATACACAGAGAAACAAACACGCTACACACACAGAGAAACAAACACGCTACACACACAGAAACGAACACGCTACATACACAGAGAAACAAACACGCTACACACACAGAAACGAACACACTACATGTATCTCGTAAACATACAGGCATAAATACACAACCATTGTCAAATTAACACACCCAAACAAATACACACGTGTGCGCCCAGACACACAAGCAGAAACAGGCACAGTTGCCTAGTTGACGAAGAAAGTGGCAATTGACTCAGTCTTTTCATTGCTCCTCTACATCAACCTTTGCAGATGGTGTCCAAACAAATGAGCAATTGAACTGTGCTATTCTGGGGCCATCCATTACCACAGAAGACCTGGAGTTTGGAGAATGCCCACTGACCACTACGGGGACAATCCATTACCACAGAGGACCTGGAGTTTGGAGAATGCCCACTGACCACTACGAGGACAATCCATTACCACAGAAGACCTGGAGTTTGGAGAATGCCCTCTTGCTTTGAGTTTGGGGTTCAGATCATGATTCTTTTTTTTATTTGCATACATACATTATTTTATATATGCATATATATTATTTTATGATTTATGCAACTGAGTCTTAACAATTAAAATATGTTTAATATGCACTTTCTGTACATTGCACGCAGCAAGGGTTGAAATCTTGAACCTACTTTTTTAACCACCTCCCTTAATCAGATGCCGCCTGCTGACCACTGCATTGGCGCCCTCTGGTGGTTGTGTACAGTTTGCTAAGCCACAACAGTAACACAGGCATTGGCTCACAAGTAAGATATCAGTATTATATAAAGTGTGCATATCAGTCAGCTCACTGAGCTGACCGGATGGAATAACTTTAGAGGAAATAATACTTTCTCATAAACGGACAGGAAGCCGCCCAAAATGGATAGCGTACACAAGAATAAGCATCAGATTGCTGCAGGCCGAGGTTTGTCAAACTCTGGCATCTGTAGTTTATACGCACAGAACAACCCAAACACCAAGTACAGCCCAATCACTCTCCACTGTCTGCTCTGCAGTTTACACGGGTCAGGCTAATCCCTGGCTTGGGCCCTGTCAGTGTGTGTAAACTCTCAGATCACTGGATCCACTCTTCCGAAGATGCTTTTTTTCAGCTGCAGTAGAGTCACAGAGAAATAGGTTTACAAAACCCCACAGCCACACACAGCTCCTCCTCAAGCAGGGGACAATGCAGAGGTGTGGTATGATGCTTGTATTCCTGTGTGCGTGCGTGCGCGCGTGTTGATTAAGAACCTCACAAGCACTTTACATATGCTACAGGCATATCGGATCAACAGCGTGCATCAGCTCATATGGTCACATGACCTATACTAAACCAGCACTTTACAGCAGCAGAGAAAATTTTTCCTGGTTACATGATCTACACTAAACCTGCACTTTACAGCAGCAGAGAAACAATTCTCAGGTCACATGACCTCCACTTCCAGCCCTTCGCCACAGTAGAGTGACTTTTCCTTGGGTGACAACACTTACACTACACCAGCCTTTAGCAGCAGCAGAGAAACATTTATTCTGGTCACGTGGCCTTTGTTAATCGAATCCTGGGCTGCAGCAGAGCGCTCAGCAGCTATGTTGAGGTACGCAATGAACAGCACAGCCTGGCACTCACACTCTCCCCAGCACCACTCATCGGAAATTCATCAAGTGTGCTCGAAATGGAAGCCACGTCGTTAACCGTAATAATGATTTAATTGATCAAGCAGGAGGCTAATTTGCAAAACGACTCGTTAGTTCTTTGTAAACACAAATTTTCACAGCCCAGAAAATTGGCACTACTGGAAACTATATCCTTGCTCAACTCCCACGGGGAGAAACCAATCTCTCGCCTCTGAAAGACAGCCAGCTGACCGCAGCTAACAGGAAACAAAAATATCTATTTGCACAACATAGTTTTCTGTCTCCAGACTGTTTTTGCTTTTTGTACTTCCGTATTTCCATTGCTTGAGAGAAAAACCTCAGTCAATAGTGTTTCGGCGCAGCAAACAAAGTAAAGTAAAAAAAATAAATAAAACAACATTCTACCATTATTTAGTCAGGATAAGGACTCTTTATGTCTTTATGTCTGAGAAGGAGCCAATGAGTCTCAGTAGGAGCCAACAAGTCTCAGTAGGAGCCAAGGAATCTGAGAAGGAGCCGACAACCATACACCGATGAGCGTACACCGACGACCGCACACCGGCGACCGTACACCGACGACCATACACCGATGAGCTAAACTGACGACCGTACACCGACAACCATACACCGATGAGCTAAACCGCCGACCGTACACTGACAACCATACACCGACAACCATACACCGATGAGCTAAACCGATGACCGTACACCAACAACCATACACCGATGAGCGTACACCGGCGACCGTACACCGACGACCGTACACCGATGACCATACACCGATGAGCTAAACTGACGACCGTACACCGACAACCATACACCGATGAGCGTACACCGACAACCGCACACCGACGAGCGTACACCGATGAGCATACACCGACGACCGCACACCGACGAGCGTACACCGATGAGCTAAACCGACGACCGTACACCGATGACTGATATGCCATGCACCAGGTAACCTGGCAGCATGGATGAAAACGCAGCCAGGTTAACTGTCACAGGTTACGTCCCCCAGGCATCCTCTGAGCTCCTGTTTATTAAGTCCATCACACAGAAACGAAACACCGCCTGGTGCAGCTCCCGTTTGAAGCTTCTGTGTCCCAGTAACCGCCCCCTGACTAACCATCACACCGAGTTTCGAGAGGGCACTCATCTGTACTCATCCAGTCTGAACACAGCAAACGGCACAAGAAAGGCAGGTCTATTACAATCACCGAGGCGCGGAGGGGCTGAGACTAGCCTGGCACTGATTAGGAGTGATGGGTGAACGCAGGGGTCGAATCACAGCTGGCGCGCGGTTGAGCGTCTCTGCCAGCCGCGTGGATGCCTGCTGATACTGGGGCTTGACTGACAGCTCCTGTGCCTCTGGATGCTGTGGGTGGGTTAAATCGGCAGGGCTTCTCTTGGCTCACTGCTGACGACCATCTCCTCACGGCTTCCTGCAGCCTGGCGGTGCCAAAGAGGGACGAGTCTCTCGCCCAACGGGCGCTGAACCTCGCGTGTTTTAAAGAACACAGGTGGCTTGAAGGAGGAGACTAATTGTACTTCCTCTCTTTCCACGTGTGCGGCGGCCGGATTCGTGGCCGCAAGTTGAGATACATTAATAGAATTGCCGATTACGAACTGGAAAAAATCGTAACAATCAGTGATTCCAAATTAGTGGGGAAAAAAATTCTGATAAGGGATGAAGGGCAACATCGGGACCACCGGGATTCGAGGAACGCACCGTGTTACCATGGGAACGAGAGAAGGAGAGACCAGGCTCCGATGGGACGGAGAGTGGTCTGCGGGGCGACAACCCTGCCGGAAAAAAACGTCCACCACACTTACGGACACTGGGAAATGGAAATAATCACACTCCAGAAAAACACTGGCAGTGACAAAATGTAGAGCGGGTACGAACGCGGTGCTGTTTATTGACAGGGGAAAGTATACACTGTGGAACAGTGGGGAAGTGGGGAATGCAGTTCCTGTCAGGTTAGT
Source organism: Hiodon alosoides (assembly GCA_025775065.1). Classification (NCBI taxonomy): domain Eukaryota; kingdom Metazoa; phylum Chordata; class Actinopteri; order Hiodontiformes; family Hiodontidae; genus Hiodon; species Hiodon alosoides. The sequence goes on along the minus strand of JAOYSI010008759.1, from coordinate 3,381 downwards.
TCAACCGCAGTGTTTTTTTAAATTCCTCAACAATTTCACAGCACGTTATGGTGCCTTGTCATCAATCAGCTCACCAACCTTTTTTACCCATCCTAAACTATATGAAAAACTATTCTAAGGATTCAATATATGCAACTATGTGCAAATGACCTACATATTATACAGAATGCATTTATTATACATATATACCAATCCATGTGTGAATGAGTTACAGGCATGAGCTTGAAAGTTGCTTGTTTACAAGTGTTTATATCCATTTTTGACACTGAGCATCAGAGATTATTCATATTCATATATCATTCATATTCAACCACCAATACAGTTACTAATGCTTAAACCTCCAGCACCACGCCTGGATACTACAGGTGCTCTCGTTACTACTGATACCATTAGTAGTACTACTACAACGTCAACTACAGCCGCTGCTACGCTCCACGGTGAACACCACGGCAAACACTCTTAAACCACACCCACAGTTACTAATCGTCCAAAGCGTTTCTGCCACAATTGTAATTGTAATCGTAATCGTGATAAGTCAGGACCGCATTCAGATCATTGAGTGACAAGAAGAAAGATGAAAGAGTTGGGAGCTAGATGAAAGGAGCTGCTCTTGACACAAATGGAGAAGGTCGTTGATCTGGATTTTTAACTTCACAGAAAGGAGGAGCGGAGAAGCAGGTAGGGGAGAAGAGCTCCAGTGTGGGTAGTATTTTAACGGAAGAATAAGACTGTATTCAACAGCTCTGATTCATCCACCGAGGTTTGCCTGGAAACTCCCCTCCTACATCTTCGCTTGTAAACTATAGTAATAACGATCATAAAAATAATAATAAAACCACAAGGGACAATTGAGTATATCTATAAATAAACTGAATTACAATTTTGAAATTTAACCTTTGGTATGCACTAGCCTTCAAGGTAACTGGTTAGCATTGGTTAGTCTATTTGTGGTTCAGGGTGGAGTAGTGGTTAGAGCACTGGACTCTGGGCCTTAGGATCAGGGTGGAGTAATGGTTAGAGCACTGGACTCTGGGTCTGAGGGTCAGGGTGGAGTAGTGGTTAGAGCACTGGACTCTGGGCCAGAGGGCCTGAGGATCAGGGTGGAGTAGTGGTTAGAGCACTGGACTCTGGGCCTGAGGATCAGGGTGGAGTAGTGGTTAGAGCACTGGACTCTGGGCCAGAAGGCCTGAGGATCAGGGTGGAGTAGTGGTTAGAGGACTGGACTCTGGGCCAGAGGGCCTGAGGAGTAGGGTGGAGTAGTGGTTAGAGCACTGGAATCTGGGCCTGAGGGTCAGGGTGGAGTAGTGGTTAGAGGACTGGACTCTGGGCCAGAGGGTCAGGGTGGAGTAGTGGTTAGAGGACTGGACTCTGGGCCAGAGGGCCTGAGGGTCAGGGTGGAGTAGTGGTTAGAGGACTGGACTTTGGGCCATAGGGCCTGAGGGTCAGGGTGGAGTAGTGGTTAGAGGACTGGACTCTGGGCCAGAGGGCCTGAGGGTCAGGGTGGAGTAGTAGTTAGAGCACTGGACTGAAGCAATATTCAGAAGACTGGACTGTGGTCCTACTTCAGCCCAGACATTGCCGAAGAATGATAATTCACCTCTGTAACCAAAAGACACAATGTCTAGGCTATAATTTGAAGTTTTTCGTGGACCAGGCCACTTCCACAGCAAAAGAATAATGTTACAGATAATCAATTACCAAGAGCATCAGCAATCGGCAGTCTGCCAGGGAACATCTGCTAATGGGACAGTAATTCAACTATTAGTCGACAACAGTCCAGATGAACCCTTCTACGTGACTCAGCAAAACAGAGGAGTGTGTCATTAGACCTGCAGCATTCGGCGGGTGGGTATCTGGGAAAAGAATTCAGCATACGCAAAATACTTCTTTTCTCAATGACATCTTCTCATGGCTTGCGAGGAGGCTTTCATGAGAAGCGGCTGGTCTCCAGAAGGTGCGGTGTCCCACCTCCGTACCCCACACAGCCCCGGTGCAGAAGGAGGAGTCCTGGGAGAATCTTTTTCACACAGGCAGGAAATGACATGCCACAGAGAGCGTGACAGCGTGGGCAATCACCCAGACTTCAATATTGCGACAGTTTGTTGTGTAGCTGGGGCAGGTGGGTCAAGGCTGACAACAACTCAGTGACAAAAGAGACGCCACAGAGAGAACAACTGGAGGATGCAGAAGTAGATAATTACGCTGTTAGCACACCAGCTTGTATCAGCGGGCATGTGTGTTTGTGAATTAGTTTTTGCGTGCATGAATTAGTGTCTGTGCGCGCGTTTGTGTGTCTGCATATATGTGTTTTCATGTTTGTGTGTATTTGTGTCTGTGTGTGTAATTTGTGTATATGTGCCTGTGTTATTTTTTAATATTGGTGTGTTACCTGTGTGTGTGCGCCTCCCACTTAGTGTCTTTCCTCGATTCCCATCTGGGATAGCCTCTATGCTGAAAATGAAAGAGAGGCACTTCACAGGAACAAGGGATGGAGAGAGAGGGGTGCGGAGGAAGCCGGCCTGAGAGAAGGCCACGCTGGGGTCTCGTAATCCCACCGCCCGAAACGATCCCAGAATTATTACTGTCTTTTATAACACAGCCCAAAAGCAACCCAAGTCTCTGGGACACACACAAGAACTTTGCTTATGGAAAGATGACCTGTCAATCAATGAACAGGACAAGAGTTCTGTGCGATTAAATTCATTTTTACTGAAATGTGTTACAATACGCTTTTGGGAATGGCCTGAAAGAGCAATTTGTTATTTTTTATCACACGTATTCAAACAACTCTTAGACGCAGGCAAGCAAACACACACAAACACACATTCACAACACGGACACACAAAATACACCTATGTACCCCACACACAAAAAGGCAATAGCACATATGCTTGTGTGTGTGTTTACACACACAAACACCCTAACCATAACCTCAACCAAAAAACCTCAATCCTGTTTCACCTTGTACCTTTAAACAAAATTACACACACACAGCGCACACGCATGCACGCACGCACACACACACACAAGCACACACACATACACACACACACACACGCACGCACACACACACAAGCACACACACACACACGTGCAAATGTGCACAAGCACGCACATTAGAAAAACCTAAATCAGCCTTTTTTTCTGACCTGCAAACTTGACGTGGAACTTGTTCTCAGGCTTAAGGATCTGGACATAGAGAGGACAGTTGGGAGCAAAGTCCTTCACTGCCCAGGCTCTCAGAATGGTCTGATGATCCTGAGAGAGAGAGAGAGAGAGAGAGAGAGAGAGAGAGAGAGAGAGAGAGACTGTTAAGTTTACACAATACATTAATCTGAGACTCAATTAGAGTGTAACCGTTATCAAGAGAAAAAAAGCAAC
>JAOYSI010008755.1:0-11331 GCA_025775065.1 Hiodon alosoides | reverse complement strand
CCCCCCCCCCCCCCCCCCCCCCCCCCCCCCCCCCCCCCCCCCCCCTCTAAAAAAAAAAAAAAAAAACACACATGAAAGGTGATGCTGTTTTCATTGCTGCCTGAGCGTTTGCGGGAGCTGAGATGGGCGGGGCTCAGTGGAAATGCGCGTTGAAGTCTGGTGATATATGAAAAATGTGTCTACTCTCACTTCACCCCACCTTTAGCAGAACCCAGGCGTCCCTTGCACGGTCACAGTCCATTCTGCTCTCCGTAGGTCACTGAAAGGAGCCTGGGTTTGCGGCAGACTGGCGGTGGCTTTGCCCGGGAGAGGAAAGGCCACCGCAGCAGGGCTAACACTCCAGACCCGTCTCCTGTGGTGGAACAGCGTTTGGCACAACAAAAGATTGATTGCGTTGACTCATTGTGTCGCACAGGCCCAACTTGAGCTCAATTAACAGGGGGGAAAACGGGACAGAGGTGGAGCGGCGCAGACAGCAGAAATGGATGGCAAACGAGCGGCGTGCGCATACAGGGACTATGTGGTGTGCTTTTGGGTGGGGTTGGGTGGAGCAGCACTATGCTGTAACAACTGGGTTGGGCTCAGTGGAGAAGTGTGTTGAGATCTGGTTGAATCACATTTTCTAATCCGGTAAACGGAGAAATGAACCGTTTGCGGGCGTTAACTCAGTGTCAGGGCCCGCGTGCTAAGAGTCTCCTGGTTGTTTGCGGAGGCTCCTCAGTGGCTATGCAACGCCTGAAAGTAGCGCTCTTGCATTGGCATTTCGTTTAGCACGGATGCTAAATGAATGCAGTAAAACAGGGGTTATGGCGGTAGGTTTCCCTGGCTTTAAAGAAGTCTTGTGGAGAGGAGCAGAGGCCCGGCAGAGTCCAGTCTCCCACATTTCCCCCTCTGGTGCACATCCTCCATGCTGCGCTTAACCCCAAACAGGGGGGCCTTTCCGTTAGCGTGTCACTTAAACCGCGCTCGCTAGATTGGTCGCGTTTTACAGCCGGAGTCTGCAGTCTGGATTTGGGTCTTAGGTTACGGTGGTGCTGAGCAGCTATTATTTTTCCCAGCAAATGAGTGAATTTGGGCGGAAAATCTGAGGTTATTACGGGACGCTGAAGCTTAAAAATGCAGCAATAATCTACTAATGCCTCAATTTTTGATAACTGCCCCCCCCCCCTCCCAATCCTATCAGTCCACCTTATTTAATGGGACACCAACATTCCAGCTGACCCGCTGAGGCCTACCGAGTGACTTGTGATTTGGGTCGGTTCTCCCCCCGGTCCAGTCCGCCAATCCTTCTGTCTCTGCAGCCTTATAGGTGGGTCTTAGCATGGATGTTGAGTTAAGTGAATATTTACCGGCTGTAAAGACATGCTAAATCCCACTCATGATATCTGTATAAATGCAGACTCATATCAACTGTGGAAACGAATAGGAAGCAGAGAAGCTCCTTAGCCAGGCCCTTCAGACATGACTAGAACTTGCTGTGACTGGGTTGTTAACAGAAAACGTGAAAGGGGTGCCGTGGTAACGGTGAATGGTAAGAGGGTGCTTCCATTCACCGCTGCCTGGGTGAAGAACGTGCTGTGATTGGGTTGTTAACAGAAAACGTGAAAGGGGCGCCGTGTTAACGGTGAATAGTAAGAGGGTGCTTCCATTCACCGCTGCCTGGATGAAGAACGTGCTGTGATTGAGTTGTTAACAGAAAACGTGAAAGGGGCGCCGTGTAACGGTGAATAGTAAGAGGGTGCTTCCATTCACTGCTGCTTGGATGAAGAACGTGCTGGTACAGCTCTCCCTTTGAGCCCCTTTGTTGTGGAATTCCTCGGGTGCTTTCGGGGTCAGGTCGGTTCAGCTGAATCAGAAGGTACTGGTGAGGGCCCGCACAGCAGGGCAGGGAGAGAGAGCCAGAGAGGAGGAGAATGGCCGGGGGGTATTCCCGCTGACCCACCAAAATGCCAGCTAGTCAGGGTTTTTCGGTTCATGAGAATTTAGGGAGAGTCATTTTCCTGTAGTGCTTTCTCAGAGCGTATTTATTTTTTCCGCTTTCGGGCCGACTGAGTAAAGTTCGTCCAAACGTGAGCCGGGATTGGCTTCGGTGTGAATGAAGCCGGCTAATCCTGGCCTGTGCCCGGCCAGATGCAGGTCAGCGTGCGCGTGTTTTCCGTGGGGGCAGAGATGTCAGAGGCGTGCCGAAGCGGGCGGGACCCAGGTCAGGGAGCCGGTGCTTTTGTGGGGGCAGATTTGTGCTGCTCCCGTGGATTCTCTGCGTCACCAGCCTGCAGTGACAGGTCTGTCTCTGTGCGACCCAGCCAAGCGGCTAATTTTAAACCTCGTCCTAGATTTAACACAGCAAAATGCATTGATTCTATGGCCTTCCTTCCCTAAGAAGCTGCCGGACCCGTGCACACACCCCTCCCTGATTAAACCCTCTGCTGAGCCTGCGCCTCTGTCTTTAGCCAACTTCAACCTCTCGCACATTATCCTGAATGACACCATCGCAACCCAGTGGACTTGCTTCTCCTGTATGTCCTCATGTCACTGTGAAGCGGCTAATCAGGGCTGGAAGGCATGCATGAGGAAAATACGCAGGAAAGCTCCTATTCAGGGGACACTTACAGGCCCGCTTGTACAAAATTGATGATCACAGCATTTTGGATCAGCACTGCCTATGTTTTATTAATGGTATTTTATTCGATTATGACTTTTCCCCTGAGGTAAACCTCATTCCTAGCGCTGGTCCCAGTACCATTTGTTTCGCGGTTCCGCTCGTTAAAAATTGCTTTACTACATCTGAGGAGTGTGAACCATTTTACTCCAAAAGAGAATCAATATATATTTTAACATCTGTTTCAGCTGGGATTGTTTTCAGGTCTGATCGTCAGTTGATATAAAAAAAAGGTTAATAGAAAAGTTTATTAACTAATTGAATGTGAATTTTGCTTAATTCCTTTTTTCATTCTTAGATCCACAAAAAGCCTTACTTCATTTGAACTAATTCCAGCAGCGACAGGTCTGTGATACGAACCCGGCACTAGAGGATTCTGCTTCTCTCTTCTGATTGAAAGAGTCTTTGTCACACAGTAGGTGGGCTGTAGAGAAATGTTCGTACAGTTTTCTTTAGGGTATAAAATATGCATTTAGGGTGCTCATTTCAGCTTCAATCTGTGCCTTTGCTAGAAAAAAATTCACAATAGCCCGCAGTCCTCTTTAATATTTAATCCGACAACCTTTTAATCTGTCATTACACCGCGAAGGAGCAACCGTCAAGTGTCGCAGAAAAAGATTAAATTATACTTGGAAATAAGAAGTGAAGTGATTTAGAGGTTGCAGGCTGTGTATTTGTTTAGGCCAGGCGGTAACGGGAGGCCACACGTGAGAAGGCGCTTGGTTTTCGATTTATTTTCCTGTTTGTTTTCCACATGCCTGGTCTTGGTTTCCACCCGTTCCGATGTCAGAGAGTGAACCTCAGTTCCGCGGTGGCTTTGCCGTGGTGGACACACGGACGCTAGAGGCTCCTGGTTATTTTACAGGAAGCCGGGCCAGAGGTGACTGCGTGGTATTCAAACGGATGGTCTTGTCACCACGGCGATATTACCATGCGTTACCCTACTACGCTTTAATTTACCGTTGAGTCCAAGGGTCACGTAGACAATCATCAATCTAATCTCCGTGCCTTTATAAGAGGACAATGAGGGCCCCTTCACGGAGAGATTTGTGCAAAGTTGACGTATGTGTGTCCGTGGATTGCATTGATTTACTGGTTTGCGGCGTGATGGAGGTCACATTTTTACAGTGGGAACTGGAGACAGAACTGGGGAGAATACCAAAGTATAGATTCTAGCTGTCTGGCAGGTAGATTAGTTCTGATTTAACCATTGGTGTCTGGCAATGAAGTAAATGACTGTATACACAACAGTTGGGGAATTAAATTCTACGTAGCTGCTTTGTTTAGATATACAGAAACCAAAGAGACAAATCTGTGCTTAGCCACAAATTCCTGGTATTGATTTACACACGTTTCAAAGTGATAATTGTAGCACTCCGGGCCATGCCCAGTCCAGGAATGGCCAGACACAGGAGACTCTCTGTTCACCGCCTTTATTTTTCATTTTAAATTAAAATATTAAGCAAAACTCCAAGAAAACTCATGCTGACAAAACAAAAACACCCTTTGGGGAAGAAACCAAAAAGAAACTTAATGAACAAAATAATGAATTAACAAAAGCACACCGAAACCGCAGTCTCAAACAGACTTTTTTTGTCTAAACCCCCTCGACAGCTCTAACTGTCTCACTTTTTAAGTCTTTTAATTGGTCCGCCTAATAATGCTTGGCCTGGCCGAGGGCCCGTTGTGAAGTTTTAGTGTGCTTATGTGCAACAAGGCGGCCCTGAGCCTGCTGAAACCACAAACGTGAAAGGGGTCAGAGTGTGGTCTCATTAATCAGGTGTGTAAATTAGATCCTTGGCTGTGCTGGCGTGTCGCCAGGCTGCGTGCCACAATGCCGGTAATCTAACCGTAAAAGCCAGTGTAGCCTGGGGCTATCTTTATAAACGCTCAGAGAAACGCGCTCTCTCTCATGGCTACTTTTTCTCCTATAGTGTAATTGGTAGGGAAAGGTTCAGACTGACCGTGACAGTATCCAATTGTTATACGGGCTACGGTTGTCAGGGCGCCGGAGCATCAGAAGCACAGTGAGTGTGATGGGCTCATGTCCGTGGACATCTGCCATGCGTGGCTGCCCCGTCACCACTGAAAAACCATAGTTTGAATTAGTTTTGTTGATTGGTCCTTTTTTTTTCTGTCTGAAGGGGCCCTACATTTCAGGCACCGGATAACCCTGCAGTATTTTTTATACGATTTTTTTGTTTTTTAAGGGGACGCGCCACAGCACAGCTGAATAAACCTTTTATATTTTATTTTAAACAACGCGATGAGGCAAAAGCACAGAGTAATTTATCGGTCGACGAAAGACGGCACGATTAGATTTATCCCAGTCGCAAACTGATTACGGCTCCCCGTGTAAACAGAGAGGTACTGGAAAATTATTAGGCCCCCTCTCGATCTCATTGTCTCAGGGTTTGTTTTGAGAGTCTCGAAGCCTGCCGAAAGCCGTCTGCCGCTGCCAAATGGCGCACTGTACCAGTTAACAGCAATGGCTTTCATAAATGCCCCAAAGGACCCGTTTTAAAATGAACACTAAATCATGTTGTGGTGCTGTACAGTACTTCAGCCTCCTGTCCACAAATCCTCCAGCCCCACTGCTCAGGCGTTCAACGGCCTTATTCTACTCTGACCTCAGTTACTGTAGACAGGAAAATAGCCTCAAAAGTCTTTGGAATCCTCCTATATAAGTCCAGCTTATGGATGCAAGCGGTATATAGTTGTGCCTTCAGGTATAGTCCATCCGTGCATTGGGGACACCCTTTTCACTGTGAGGTCAAGGACACTAAATCACGGTGACGCGTAGACTTGTGCACGACTGCATAAATGCCGTCGTGTAAAATCTGTTAACCTCGTACCACCGAACAGCAGCCGCTAATGCTGTCTAGAAAAGACTTGGGTGCACTCCCCTAACCCACTCCCGATTTAGTGCTGTTCCCAGGCTTAGTACAAGCTGAACAGACCATGTGGAGCTTTGCTCTGCGGGGGGTACTGTAGCGCCCAGCAAAATCCTCCCCTGGTCCCCAAGGTTTCTCTGCCGATCAATCTCATGCTGAGCCAAAGTGTTTTCCCTTAGGAAGCATTTGACATGCAAACATCTTGTGTTTGGGCCCCGAAATAAAAAAGAATATTATTTTATAAAGGAGTGGGATGCCTCTGGAATTGTTCTGTTGGTGAAGGCGCTGAGTGCAGACTCAGCCCGATAATGTGCATTTTGCACGTTCGAATCCGGATCGAGTCATTTGGTGAATGTGACCAGGAGAGCCCAGCGGCGGTGCACAGTTGGCAGAGCATCGTCTTGGCCGGGGACGCCGGTGGGAATCGGTGGAGCTCCTCTCAGCTTGATGCTAACCAGCTTCCCGGGAACCCTCAGATTGGCAGCGCTGTTGGGAGGAAAAGCGTCTCTTTCAATTGCAGCTGGAAGTCATGCTGCATGGCCTCTAGTGTTTAAAATGACAGGTGGCCTGGAGGCAATTGGGTAGCAGGCCTGCATTCCTCCCTATTTGTGGTGGCATGGTTTGTGGCAAAGAGCCAAGGTGCATTAGCACAATTGGTGATTCCAAGTTGTGGTTACAAAAATTAAACACTGGAATGAATAAAAGGCTACATGATTGAGACTTCAGCCGCTGAGAAGCTGCCAGAAAGAAGAAAAAAAAAAACGAAAAAAAATGTAATTCCTGCCTAGGCTCCAGTATCTGCCTTGGGAAATGTGGACTTATGATTTCACTGTTTATATGTTTGGTGCATTACCTCTGTGTAGACTTGAGAAGCTCGATTGATTATGTGTATGCGAGTGAGTGTGTGGTAAGTGTGAGAAAAGAAGGGGAGTGGGGAGGGGGGGGGGGAGTAATCAACAGAGAATTCAATCAAGGAGCCAATGCCATCAAAGTAAAAATGAATAAAAATAACAGCCGGGAGCTCTGAGATGGATTTCTATTGATCCAGCCTCAGCTCGGGGTGGACTGTGCAAACCGCAAGGCAGAGGCATTTGAATAACAGGAGGGGAGAGCAAACTGAATGAAGAACTTAATGAAGTTAGAAAATTGACTTCTAAAAGCTCCCCCACTGCATGAGCGCAGGACTGATTGGGTGTGTTTACGGCGGAACCGAGAGTTCAGCGTTCTGAAAAATACAGCCTCTGCTTTCAGTCAATAGGCTGAAGCTTAACACGCTGTGTTTGGTTCCTGGGTCGCCGGTCTCCTGGCAGGGTTTGTCTGGGAACTGATGGAGCTGTGGTTCTGAGGGCAACAGACAGGCTGCTATTCTAAGTCATCTCATGAGACAAACATTGTAGCAAATGGGGTTGGGGGGGGGGGGGGAGGAGCCAAACGGTTCTCGAACCCTGGTCTGAGGTAGGACAGCGTATAGTGCACCTCAATAAAGGACACTGAAAAATGGTCGCACGTTAGGGAGGCTTCAAGATGTAGGAAATAGAAGGAAAATTGGCAGACTTCTGCCTAACAACATGGTCCGTGAAAGTCTGTGTATGCACTGTACCAGCACATGCTGCGTGCGAAACCAGAGGCAGTGTTTCCATTGACAGAGTGTCTCGTGTTGGTAGCAGCTGGGTAGAAAAACAAACAGATTAGAAAGAAGCAAGCCAGTCGCTTAAATATTTGCCTTTCTGAAGTGGTGGTTCCTGAAAATGAAAATGATCATTGTGTCAACGTGAGCTCTTTTGAGATACTTGTGATCAGGTAACAGCTGTTTTATGACAGTGTTTTTCTGCTTAATGGTGTTTCCATTTCGTTCATGACTGTGTCATCACCTTTCCATTTTGATGGGCAAACAGGAAAGGACTTTACCTCCTCCAGAGAGCTTTGAATCAATCATCATTGAATCAACGTAGAGAGGTACTGGGCTTGAGAGAAGGCCAACGGTCGAAATAACAGTGCCAGTCACTCTACCACCCTGGATCTTTTTGTGGAGAAAAGGTGTCTAAACATTGCTAAGCATAACTAAGCTTGGTTAGTGGTCATGTGATGTAACCTCTTGTCTATGTGCATAACCAGTTCTCCTGGTGTTGTGTACTCGTTGCTGGTGGAGATGCCCAAAGCGATGGTCATTAGAGATCCCAGTTACTTAAACAGCAAACCGAAGGCAAGTCTCCTGTGAAGAGTGGTTCAGATGGAGGTGCTGTCCTTTCCATGGCATTGAAACCCATAGCAATGGTCATAAGAGATCCTGGTAGCTTTTACAGCAAACAGTAGGCGATTCTCCCTAGTGCCCTGGTGGTCCGTCAATCCCCTTCTCTTATTGACTAATTAAATCTTCCCCTCGCTGGCGCTGTGCAGTGCTAAATGTCTGCTGTAGCTCACTCGGTAGGTGCTCCTGATGGACGGTGGATGGGGCCATTCAAACCACCATAAAGCGCTTTGAGGTTTTTTAAAAGGCGCAATACCAGTGTTCATCATCAGACTGAAGGGTTTATTATGTAATTACAGGAAGCCGAGCTGTAAGCGACCCGGAGGCGGTGAGATACCGGATGTTGTTGCTGCAGATATTACATTTTTCTTTACAGTCATTGTTCAGGTTGACTTTAATACTGGCGGATGCCTGCTCTGACCCGTGGCCAGTGATTGTCAGAGTGGTTCTGCCTTTATATATCAGCGCTGAGATGAATTTAAGAAGTTTGCCTTTGTTTTCCTTCTCGGAGGCTTGCTAGACACCGTATGTGTTAGTATGAGCATGATGCTTACAGGTGTTCAAACGGGGCCTGGTCTGCCCAGAGGCACTCGGACGGTTACACCGTTTCAGTCACACGCCCACACTCGCATTTGCTCACACACACGTGAACACAGATGCACAAGACATGACGTGTTGATGGCAGAAACTTACAGTAAACATTAACAGAATGCAATAGCATTGGAGATCCCGAAAATTATATATTCATTAATAAATAAAAAAAAGTCCACAATATCCCCACAAACAAAAATATTGAAGGTTTCCCATATATCTGCTTTGTGCAGAATATGATCTTTTTAATGTTTCGATGGTCAACGCACTAGATTCTCAACCTGAGGTCTGTGTGTTTGAATCTTGGCTTGGGCAAAAGCTTTGTATTAATTCACTTTTGCTGGAATTCCAGTGCCATAAATGAACTATAGTCATTTATAGTAAGTTAACCCTGGATAAAGGTGTTCACTAAACCAGTATATATTGGAATAATATAATTTAACCGTGCATATTTTTCATATCAAAAACGGATTTATGCTGTGCTATTTGGAATTGCAAGCCAGTAACGCAAGAACGACACAGTTAAAAGTGACTGTGTCGAGCCGTGGAGCGAAACAAAGAGACTATTCACAAGACATTCCTCCATTGGATCAAGGAATTGTAAGAGGCAGCACTTTGTAAAAGGCATGGAATTCTACTCAGCCCGTCTGTGGGATTATACGTGGCGCTGATCAGTCGAGGAGCCTAGTGGCCGTCGCACTGAGGGAGAGAAAGGGGACGTTATTTTTTACTGTTGTGTTATTGCACAGAGAATCAACACAAGACTGCATGCGGTAGGAATGGTTTTACTGATCTCCTGTCACAGGACAGTTACTGTTAGGCGTTTTTAACACGTCTCACCCCGGAAGAACACTGGCTGGCTATCTGAGCTCGGACTGACCGTTGTATTTCAGCCTTAGCCACACCGCGTAACGTTAGTGTTTTACAGAAGGTCAACCGGCTACCCAAATTGAAATATGTATTCGTTTCCACGTGTGCCCATTCAATCTCAATATTGATTTCTTCCAGTTTTCTGCTTCAGGTCACAAATTGTTAGAAGATCAATGACCAATCTGTTGTTCTGCCGTTCATATAGATTAATGGAATGCTGTGAGTGCATTGATATACGTTAGATTTGTTTGTGAGGCTGATACTGGAACACACACACACACACACACACACACACACACACGCATGTGCACAGGCAAAAGCATTAATTACTCAGATACAGTAAAGAGCTGGAGTCTAGAGTCACTGTGCTCATTAACCTGGTGTCTAATTACCCAGATCCCGTCTGAGTTCTGACAAGCAACCCCCCCCTCCCCCTCCTCCTCCCCCCAACCTCAATTTGAACCCCCTGCTTGTTGTGGCAGCCCTCTGACAGCAAGGCTCAGCCACTCTGGGCCCCATTAGAACAAAGGCCCATACACGCCAGCCCGTATCGCCTTCCCACCCAATTAAACCCCCGACTGTTAATTAGCGCGATTACGGAATTAACCCCCTCCGCTCTCTGATGTTTGTTAACCTCAGCTCTGCAGATTCTTTATGTCCCCAGCAGGCTGGAAACCTGGCCCAAGTTAAACATGGTTTTTAAACAAAGGGAGCAAGGCGCGTGCGCTCCTGTTACTGTCGACATCAACTTGCCCCTCATCGCTCATCTTCGATAGGACGGGTCACCGCGAGGAGTCACTGGTATTGATATATTCCTTCAGATACATTTGGAGCGAGGAGATGCTCGAGCGTTTTGAAGGAACCGCTCTCATTGGTCGGCCCTCTTCAAAGAGCAGTGCCCTCATAAATAGTGGATAATCACGCGTGGCGTGTGTCTGTTGAAAACAACAACAAAGACCCGTTTCATCTACAAAGCAAAGGCGGGCGGCCTTGCCGGGAATGAGGAGTTGTTGTTTTTTTTCCCCCTCTTTGTCTGTCGTCTTGATACGACTCAGTCTTTGCCGCTGACTCTCTGTGACGTGCCGGGGAAGAACGCGTCGCCCGTAGGCCCAGTCACTGCGGGTTTAGACGGGCCCTGTAATCGAGGAGCGGCCAGTCCCGGTTTTTCCGGCCAAGCAGAGGAGGATTTAATTAAGTCTTGAGGGCTGAAGCCGCCCCCCCCCCCCCGCGCTCCCCTCCTCTTCCTCAGTGGCGTGCTCCTGCTGCTCATTGGGGCCGGAGGCCTTTTCCCTGCCCTGGCCTCAAAAGGCCGCGGAGGAGACGCCAGTACCCAGCCCCGCCGCTCGGTGTCTGAGGCCAGGTGACAGTGACACGGCCAATCACAGCGTCAATATTTCAAATAAAAAAAACTCAGTCAAAACACTGGGTTGTTGAGAACCAATGGGAGGAACACACAAGATGTGTGTGTATATTTAGGCCTCGGTGTTATCATGGCGACTCATTTCTGTCAGAGCAGATACTGCTGCCTCTTGTAATCGGTGCTTCGTGCTTTGACTGGGCTGTTGCAGGACCTGGGGCCATGTTAATTTCTGATTCGGAGTCATCATCTCCTTTATTACAATATGACTCTACACAGGGCATGGTCTTTCTGCCCTCCAGGCCCTCTACTCTGTGGATACACCGCAACCAAATCTAAGTGATGGACTGTCAACTCCCTTGTGGATACTGCACTGCGAGGAATAATTTATCTGGCACCCGGGTCACACTTTGTGGGGTTGTCCTCAGCACTTTTGTGTTGTGTGCAGGCTTTCACGCATTCACTCACTCATAAACTCACCCACCCACACACACACACTCACTCACTCATAAACTCACCCACACACACACACACTCACACACTCACACACTCACACTCACCCACACACACACACACACACACAGACACACTCACACACTCACCCCCCCCCACACACACACACACACACTCACCCACACACACACACACACACACACTCACACACACACACACACACGCACGCACACACACACACACACACACACACACACAC
>JAOYSI010008754.1:0-11331 GCA_025775065.1 Hiodon alosoides | reverse complement strand
TGTTGATGTAAGGCTTGCATACAGCTGCTCGACCATGGAAACCCATACCACGAAGCTCCCAACACACAGTTTTTGTGGCGGGAGGGGAGTTGGACTCACTGTGGGGCGTAGGACATTGACAGGCCGACAAAGTATCCATTGGACACAGAGAACAGAGCCATGATTAAGGCAAAGACACCATCTTGTCGGAAAAAGATTGGAAGATAGCGGCGCTCCTGGACATTGCACAGCATGAACAGGGGGATGAAGATCACCCGAGCGACCACCAGGGCGGGGAACAGGCGACTCTCCTTGGGTGGCTGTTCAGAAGGGAGATGGGGTGAGGGACAAGAGAGAAAACGGAAAATAATTAAGGGAAATAAGAGGCTGGGGTTAAATACTAGACATACATCATTTGGGAGGGGGTGGTTGGTTACTGCATTTCACAGTTTCACATCTAGCTAAGCCAAGCCAGGCATCTGCATTGCACTCACCCACTGAACGACGGAGGTGACGCTTCTGCCAATCCAGTCCATGACATTGTAGGTAAGGAAGCAACACACCGTGATGAAGTACCGCTCTAAATGGGAGGCAGAGAGAGGCCATCGACATCCTTTCCACTAGTCACTACAATGATATCATCTGACCAGACCCCAGCCTCAAAAGCAGGGGTTCTCCATTGCATCTCAAGAGCAATTGCTAATCAAGTGCAGGCTCTTCAAACATTGGTTGTTGATCCCTTTCTTCCTAGAGGTTCTACTTTGCAGATTACAATAAAAGGCCCAAACATAACTTATTACAAAAAATATTCCATTTGCAGTGTAAAATAAAACAGTCCAGAGGAAAAAAACTGAATTCAAACAAAACAAATCTGCCCCATGTAATTCAGTAAGGCAATGACGTTCATATCAGCATTTTGGTCCCAAACACATTGGTAATGAGCATGTATGTAAAGCTAGATGTGTGTTGTATTTGGACTCAAAACATATTCTTACTTTCATTTGTGAAAGATTTAATTTATGCAAAAATTTACTTTTCACACACCAATCTAATTTATTCGAGCATAAAAAGGTTGTGCAGGTATTGTTTTTCCTTTTTTCCAATTAATCAATAATTATGAATTTTTTTTGCGCTGTAAACTACAGTGATGATCCAAAACCCGTGGCATGGGCCCAATTCTAACTCCAGTTACATGCTCCTAGTGCTATGGTTATGAAGCCTACTCCTGAAGTGTGCAACAGCTTGTCCCGGACTAACTTACCCCATGTTCCACCATACATGGTCCGCACATCTACTGTAATTGTAGGGAAGACGGACAGGGTGACCGTAAACACAAAGGTCACACAAAACGCCATCACCCAAATCTGTACGGGGAGAGAGTGGAAAAGGGAGGAGTTATAACGAAGATTCAGCAGAACGTTGTAGTAGTTTAAATGTTATGGGTAAATCTATGGGGAATCTTTTTTTTAGAGATTATTAAAGGGATTTTTGTGATCCATATATCCTTGCTGTGCACATTCATTGACTACTTATATTAAATTGATGGGCAATAGGGACAAATCTCTATACATTTTCCATGAAATCCATGACACACAAATGGTTACTATGCATACTTATCAAGAGGATACAGCAAAGTTATGGGACTTTGGGCCATAAGAACCTTTTTGAAGACTTGCTTGACAGATGACTTCTTGTTTTGGGACTCAGCCTGTTCCAGGGAGAGATTGGTCTGCTTTGTTGCGTTGCCGTTCATCTCAAGGTCAGCCTTGGCCACTGTACCGTTCTCATTCTGCACCGAGCCGTTGGTTTGGCCGTTCAGCTTGCCATTCTCCAAATGACCAGTTTCTGTCGATCAACAACCGTCCGCTTTACGTCAAAACAACCAGCCTCTTTGTAACACAGGAATGAACCGATAGCCTTGGCCAGCACAAAGGACTATCTGTTTGGGAAACAAAGTCATTTGTGCGACATAAGGTGCAAACAAAGCTGGGCCTACCAGCACAATTAGCTGACTCTCAAAGTTCAGACGGCTACGAAATTCTCATTTACATGGGAGCAAGTAGTTATTTGCTGCAGTGGGTTAGTGGTTTTGGTTCATGGAAAAGCCACAGTAAAACTGGTTAATTCACATTAAGCTTTTTTTTCGCTTGCATGCTCAACACCAGTATGCAACAGCTTCACCATAACGACCAGCTGGGAAACGGCTAATTAAGCAAGTGCTCAGCATCCATGCATCACTCACAACTCTAGTAAGTCTCGCTAGTCTAAAAACACTCAGGTCTAAACCTTGGACCATGCTTCCTATATCCCTCCACAGGTTTCCACAGGGGTTGATTAAAAGGTAGTTATTCAACATAAATGGTACCTTAAATCCATTATTTAAATACCAGACAACATTTAAACCGACCCATTTACAGGGGAAGTAATGGGTCTATTCTAGTCAGGGGAACAGGCTTTCTATGAACAGATTAAATGGTGCTGCAATGGCCGACCACGTAACGATCAAAGACAGATTGATTGAGATCAGATACAATAACCTGCTGCTTCCAGATGTAACTAGGTGCTAGTTTTAGGGGAGAATGGGTAACATGTAGCAGTATAGCAACCAGTCGCTCAACTCACCGGTACCCATAATCAGCAGCTTGTTGTTGTTCTCCACCTTGTAGTTCTTGCTCTTGTCAAAATAGAACTGGGCAAACTCCTGAGACGAGTTTAAGACAACATCCCATTAGAACAGCTTTCATAATCGTCTAATATTCGCCTTGACATTTTTTCGCAATATTACACCCACTTTCCAGAAACGTACATCTATCAAGAGTATTTCGAGGCAGGGACTAAGTTTTGGAAAGACATAGAACTGAGCACATTTTCAATTGCAAATTATTTGTGATTTTCACTTAGTCAAAAAAAGGTAATTCGGAGAACTAGGCACTCAATTTGGGGGCAAGGAGTGCTGGAGTGAAATATCTATAGATAATAATAATGAATTGGCTGTTCCTACAGAATGCGACTTCACATTGTGATATTGGACAGCTAGCGTTTACCTATCTTCCATGTAGCTTAGATTTTGGATTTTAAAAAACCCTGCTATGGCCACAAGGGGCCAGATTGTGCAGATAAAAAACATTTTCCCTCCATGCACCAGAACGGTGCAACGTGAACATACCAAAAGACCTACTTTAACAAATCAATTTTCCTTTGTTCCAATTTATTGTTTAGGGTGGAGTAGATTCAAAATGGATAGAGGGCAGTCCAGTCTTGAGCCGGATACTGTAGTATGCATCCTACCAAGCACATAGAGGCCCAAACTCACTAGGCGTGACAGCAGCATGTAGCTCAGAAGTGTGATCAGAGATCCCACACATGGCGTGATGAAGTAGCCAAGAGCGGCGTTCTTTGCGTCCGCTTCACCTAGGTCACAAGGAGGAGCAGCGGTCAAAAAGAGTCAAACACCTCAAACTTTAAAACATGCAGTTTTTGCATCTATTCAAAAACCGGATTAGGGTCCTTTCTTGTAGCATTACTTTATTTCGAAACCATGTTGAGATGACCTGACTTTAAAGAGTCAGTGTTACTAAGCGGAAAACGCAAATGTTAGAGCTTCCCCTTAACAACTTTTCTGTCGGTGTGTCGATGGAGGAAGAATTAGGGGAAGGTGTAGTAAGGAGTAGATGCAGACAACATCCTGGCAGTAAAGTCAGGATGGTCCCCCACAAAAAATAAGAGTTTCCCATTTACACAACTCGGATGAATTTCATTTTTTGAATACTCTGCTTTGTGGCCAAGACGTGGTGTGTGCAGCAGTTGTGTCGGTGTGCTACTCACTGGCAATGGCTAGCAGCATGGCCAGTGCTGCAAAGGTGCCGGCCATTCCCTGCCCGCTCATGAACAAAGAGCTGTACCTCTGAGGTAAGAGCCCCACCAGTCCGAACAGGCTTCCCTGCAGCACTGCTCCGAAAGCTGCAGACACAAGACGGGCGTCATCAACGCTCCAAAATAACAATGCGATTGCACTAACTAAATCAGACATATTTAATTTTTCTATTCATAACATTTCCCACAAAGCACCCTACAGCTGCTCTTCAACAAAAAGCATGGAAGGCAAATGAACACTGTAATACTACACATAACAATGTAGTTGCTTAGCGCATAAGGAAAACAATAACACCACAGCATCATTTCAGCACGACGGGGTTAATGAATTTTAAGGGCTAGTATTTAACTTAGACGAGTGGTCGGCAACTTTGGTCCTCAAGAGCCATTACTTCCGCGGTTTGTCATTCCACGTCACCTCTTTAATTAACCCATTATTCATGATCACACTTGCCAAATCCAGGCGTCAATCAGATGTTACAGAGGTAACTCGAACCGCTGCTGGTTCCGGGTCACCGAAACCACAGAGGCTGAGGTGGGACTCACAGTTGATGAACCAAATGGTTGCCATGGTGATGGAAAAGAAGTTGTCCTCCTCCATGGGGATCTTCACCAGAATGGCAGTGAGGACGAAGAGGAGGAAGATGAAGACAAGAGTGCCGCCTATCCGCACCTTCTCTGAGATCCTACAAAACAGACTGATGTCATGACCACTAATTTCCATTACTCTATTCATGGCAACAAGAGGGCAGCTTATTTAGTTCCTCAATGAAATACTGTAACACCAAAAAAAAAAAAAAAAAACCTGCAGGATGTGGGGGCAGAGAGCTAGAGCCACAGAAGCCTGTGTTGGTTAAAGAAAAAGTACAAAACCAGCTCAAAAATGAGCGAAGGGAGACCATACGTTTACTGATAATCTGATCAGTTGCAAAACAGTAAATAAATTTACATTTTCGGACACTTTAACACAACCCCCGCACCAGTCTCTCACCACTGGTATAGGAAGGAGTTGAGGAAGGTGAAAAGCAGCAGTGGCAGCTGAGATAAGAGAGTCATCCAACCGTTGAAGTAGTACTCTTTCTGAACGCCCCCAGTGCCATTAATCCACTCGGTTTTGTTGAGTCGACCCTGGAAATACTAATAGCATAGTAGAGAAATGTTTACGATATTTCACTCTACTTTTGCACTGCAGGCGAATGCTCTTTAAAGAGAATATGTTGAACATTCAACCAACTGCATTTCCACTAGCTCCATTACAAATGTGTGGTTATATCACAAGGACACATTTTTACATTACTTTATTAGTGGCTTAGGAAATGCATTTATCCCAAACAGCAACCTTTCAATTAGAAGCCTGTCATTTCACCTACACCACCACCAACAATCCTGTGCTGAAAGCAGAAAAACCTAAATCCTTCAAGTATTACAGGTAACACTAGCAGTAGCATATGTAGCATGAAGTAGGCATTACTGTCAGCTGTCATTTCGGGCAGAAACTAAACCCCTCGCTGATTTCTTAATAATTTCCCCCCAAAGGGAATTGCTAAAAAAAAGGGCAGACAAGGAGAAGAAACAAGACTCATTCTGGTACATGGAGCATTTGTTTTCGCATCACCTTTGTCGCGGTCATGAAGAAGTTCCACGGCAAGAGGGTTCCCAGGCCCAAGATGAAGAAAATGACCCCCACCAAGCAGCCTCTGTCAGGGAAGCAAGGACAGCCCATCAGATTCTTCAAGTCTAGCACCGTGGAACCATCTGTCGCGGCGCTGCACCGCTACCCCCTGGCCAGCCTCTGTACTGGGCACTTACCGGTCCACAGGGGCATCCTTAGTACTCCTCATTCCTCACGGGCTTCTAGTGCAACCTTTAAGCACAAACACAGGAGGAGGAACACTTACATATAGCTATTCTCTAACCATCACAAATAATAAAAACACATCGGACACCTGAATCGTGTTCCAATACATGGCAGTTCCAGGCCTCCAAGAGCACAGGATTAGTTCAGCTTACGACTGCTTTTAATTTTTAATTTACAACACAATTACCTACATTTTCATTATTAAGGAAAACGGGGTGGGGCTACACCTATGTTGAGTAGTACTGCATTAGGTTACCTATATCTATACAAACCTGCAAACCATTCAATTAAAACATCACTTAATGCATGGACACAATCAAAACGTTATGTTTATGTTTATGTTTATATATATATATATATATATATATATATATATATATATATAGCGAAAGCGTTTCATGGTCATTATTTCACTGAATATTTACAATGAAAAGGATACTAAGATTTAGGTAAATGGCAATACTAACCAGCGTTAAAAAGCAGACCGTTCTCTTCTCTGAATAAAGGAGACACATTTTCTAAGCAAATCCGTCAAATGTTATGAACACGCTGTAAAATATAGGCGTATTCGATAAACATCATTCGCAACAAACAGACAACGTGGCTATCAGTGTAATGAAACGGTTAGCGTCGAAACACATAATCGAATCCGCTTTTTACTAATGCGCAGCACGTAGCGGCGTCAATATTGTAAAGTTCACCTTATAGATGCGAATGGATGGCGACTATATTATATATATATTATTATAATTTTATTTTTTGTAGCATCCCGACGCCAAAATTAACTGTTGTTAATCCATGAAACACATTTTACTGTTCACATTTTCTATGTCGTTTGGGTGAGTGACCAGGATTGCCATCATCGGAAGCTGTAGCCGGCAAAAATATACCATTCATTCCGGGTCCAAGAAACAGCAAAAATGTCCAAATAAAAGTCGCTGGGAGGAAATAAATTCAAATTAAACGCTTAAAAAAGTTAAATATTACGTTGTTTAAATATATATTGTTTTATATCACAACACATTATGTATTGTTTATTTGATTATGAAATAACGCTAATTAAAATATTTTAAACACATTTTCAGAGACTATTGCAGTGAAACACAATATTCTGGGCTGTATAGTACACAGATGTTCCGAAAAAACA
Source organism: Hiodon alosoides (assembly GCA_025775065.1). Taxonomy (NCBI): domain Eukaryota; kingdom Metazoa; phylum Chordata; class Actinopteri; order Hiodontiformes; family Hiodontidae; genus Hiodon; species Hiodon alosoides. The sequence goes on along the minus strand of JAOYSI010008754.1, from coordinate 4,474 downwards.
GAAATTGTGGCAAAGTAAAAGAGAAGTATACATACTCAACCGAACTATCCTTATCAAAATCCAGAGTTTGAACATAATGTTTCGTACGGAATTATTTGGAGTCCTTTGTGCAGCCCACTTTGCTGCATTCGGGCCATTGTGCAATATGCGAGATTCGGCTCGGTAGAGAAAACGCCGGAAATTGTAGCAAAGTAAATTATTTTAAGTGCTAAGTGTGTCCATATATGAAAAAATATTCACAATCATTCACCATCAGTCTAGCTGCAATAATTAATTTACTGGTCCTGAAATATATATAATTTACAAGTAAAAAAGAACATTGTAAACAACAAAAATCCGAATAGTCTTCATCATCAATCAGCTAATGCACGTTTTATTTTTCTGACTCGTCAGGTCAGTTGGCTGTCACGTAACGTCTGCTGGTTTTCACACTGAAAAGCACGTCACCCCCCTTTAAAAAGAGAGGTTTATCTCTTGTGTTAATACAATATTAGGGTGGACAATAGAACGCTATCGACTTTGGAAAAACTGCCAAATAACTGCGGAATCGTTGAACCACCGCATCACCAGACGATTGAGCCAGAGGACGATATTAAAAATCAACAGTTCCTGTAAAGCTAAAAGCAGTAGGCCTATATAACGTTACATTCTATAATAAGTTAGCTAACTAACATTACACAAGGAACACCTGTAGTGTGCTATAACAACATCACTCTGGTTAGCTCCGCAGGTTTCTGCGCCCATCTTATCGGACTTATCCATTTGGAACAGACAGCTGTGTTTGTCGATCTTTGAGGGGTTCAACTGGGTACTCCTGGGCCAACATTTTTTTGGATTTGGTTTAGGTTTTGGAAAGGACATACTATATCTTGGAAAAAGTCAGCAAAAAATGCTAGAAAATGAAGAAAATTTGGAAGTTTTGCAAAGGAGTCAATGGAACGCCGCCGTGAAAGTGTCGGACCTCAGAGCCAGTACTATACTGCGCTGTGATTGGCCAGCTTGCGCATTCGGGCGTGGCTTAGCGAAGGGTCAATTGAAAATCAATTGAATGGAAAGTTCAAGGAGCGGGTTCTGAGGATTCTGAGCAGCAGTATTCTAACTGACCCAGATGCACTGAGAAAAATCACCCCCCTCTTTTCGTTTATTAATAACTATCATCTACTGACAGCTAGCTTAAAACGAATACACTCGAAACGTAGTACAGTTGTACCTTGGCATAGCCAAAAATGTGGGTGAAAGTATATTGGAGATAATTGTCTAAATTCAACGTAAATTCTTTGGAGTGTTTCATTTTATCGAGGGCAAGGTGGCGCCTAGATCGAACTAGTGTTAAATTAATATTAATTTGTATTATTTCCAATAAGCTATAATATGTGACATTTGTAAAATATATATTTTTGATATTTGAGGTTGAAGGGTACTAGGGTACTAACTACAAATAATTCAATTGAAATTAATGGGATTATTTGAACGTTCCAATCTCTTACTTCACGTTTTCCTTGCATATGTCTGGTTGTAAATGACGCCTTCCTGAAATTTTCATATAAGGTAGAACAAATTGTACTCTTTCGAATGATGTAATTACAAAAAAAAATTCTATATACTTTTGATATAGAAGCCAATAAAAGTAAGACTGATCCATAGAACGCGCACACGCACACACTTCTAAAGTAAATTAAAACTGAGGCGAATTCCCGCCACATATTCATAAACATAGATTCTACTGAGATCCAGAAATTGACGACGCAGAAAACTGGAGTTCGAATAAAACGCCTACCCCCTGCCGGTGCCGGTGCGTCCTATACAGAACTGCGAGAGGACTAGGAGAAAGAGGGTTTGAATTACGGGAGGGGTTGGGGGGGTTTTAACCCCCGAATTAAGACTTGCCCCAATTCCAAGCAGTCGATTGACAAGCGCGAGAGCGTGGAGTTGTATTTTAACTATGGATGGTTTTTTAGGCTCAAAAAAAAATGCGGCGTTAGCATTTGAAATTAATCACACGCGTTGACGGCCATAATATATATATATATTCGTAGTATCAAACCCTTCGTCGTAGCACCGTATTTCACCCTCCAAATCCGTAGCACTTGGCATCTCTATAATCGGGCTCTGAATATAACAGTTCTTTCCACTTCCCGATCTGTCTTTGTTTAGTCTGAGCGTAAGAGCACGCGACGAAATAAAGAGCACCTTTATCTCAGTTTGGTGTCCGAATCCTTGTTAAGACTCAGTGCCAAAACTGATACACTATAATAATTTTACCAATACATTATTCTAATTTCCACAGACCTCATTTCTATCTAAACAGGTTTATAAACGTATATACCTGGGTGATTCTCATGAAACCAACTGAAACCATGTCAATGATTAATTCAGCTATATAGCCTCTGAAAAAACTTAAATAACTTATCATTTAAAAAAAAATTAAAATGCTTCATTGACTGAATTTAAGCTTGCATCATTCTCTATAAAAAAATTGAATCTTATAGTAATAGGCGTACATAAATGCATACACACACGCGGACGTTTCGAGCAATAGGCTATAGTTTCTATATGAATGAAAGAAGCAAACTCACCAAATCCCCGAGCTGCTGCCAAACTAGTGAAGTGTAACCGTATTTACCGCTCAAACTTGGCAAATAACGCGGGAGTTTTTTTTTAAATGACAATGCGCGCCAACCAATTGTCTAACAAGATTTTCTTTCCTGACAAGAAATCGAAATTTTACTGGACAGCCTCAATATCCTGTGCTCGGTTTCATATTTGGTACAAACGGCGTTGTGTCCCTTTTTTATGAGGGGATGTTTCAGCCAAAAGCCTTTCAAGAGTTGCGCGAGTAAATTATGATTTATGCAGAAAATCGTACCTCCTTAGGTGATCTCGAATACTTAATTAAACATAAATGTAATAAATCCCCAGATACAGATGACTCATTCTGCATTTTACCAAAGACCCCATTTTACATAAAGTATATTTAGAAAGTATGACTAATAGCCACCTCACTTCCTCAGTTACTCAGTCAAGTCATAATACACTTGTTCCAGTGCAATCTGAACAAAGAGATCGCAGAATTTCCAGTTAAAGATAAAAAAACAGTAAGTGGGAAGAAACTTCAACCCCCTCATTGGTTCAACACAAAGGTTTAGTCTATGGCTCCGAAGATACTTATTACGTGAAGATCTATTTTAGTTTAAGTAAGGGCACCCCCTTTTTTGTGGTGTTAAAACTTCGAATTTAATTGGGGTTTTGTAACATTTATTTACACAAAATACCTAACACTTTGAAAGTTCTGCCAAGTATTTACTCAGAGGGGTGAATACTTTACGTAACGAACAAATGTCTGCTTTTTCCCCTACCTTTAATTAACTTTTGGGTCACAATAAAAAACATTTTGTACCTTCAAAGTGTTAGGTATATTGAGTAAAGCAAACGGTAAAAATCACAATAAAATCCGATTGATTTCCAAGTTGTAACACTACAATATGTGGAAACGTCCAAGGGGGGTGAATACTTATGTGAGGCACTATATATACCACCAACAAAAACAACCACAACAATGAGGGGGTACAAAAAACGAGTAGTACAAACAAACGAGACCACAAACAGAAAGCTACGAAAAGACTAAGACCACGACTAGATTTCAAGAATATTCAAGAACAGGCAATAACCTTTGAGAGGCTTGGCATAACACTCAAGACAATCCTGGAACTAGTGACAAAACAAGATTGGTTTATAGAGGGGGCTGCTGGGCAAACCGACTGATTTACAAGAGCTTTAACTAATAAGGGTAACATTGAGTGTGGGTGACATCTAGTGGGTAACACGAAAAACCGTGTCCGTGACAGTACCAAGCTATGTCCAGTACCTCGACACCCGACGACCCAACAGGCCGGCCACCCGATGGCGGTCATGGAAGTCATGGATGAGGCTCTTGTCCAAGAGACTGAAGAAGTCTGTCTTTGCCAGTAAGAAAACTGATGAATTTTTCACCAACCAAGTATCCTGTAGCATGTGCGTGCTCAGCCCGAGAGCGGCAGGACACTGAGGCATCGGGGAAGGGTTTACGCCTATGATTTGGCATTTTTAAACAAACAACAAAACATACACATAAACCAAATACTCAATTTTCAGTGCAAACAAAACCCTTTCAGTGACAGGCCACATCCAGCGTCTCCTACTTCACTTCTCCTCTCTTCTTCCCTGTAAAGAGTCTTTTGCCACCTGAGTGTGATTATCATTAGTGAAACCACACAACGAGCTCTCATTAGAGGGTGCTGTCCTCCCTCTCGCTTTCTCCCCAGCTTGAGGACGTGGCCGCCACCTACGTGCTACACTCCTTCCTCTCCAGAATGTGTCCGTCTGGCCCGTTCGGCTACAGACCGGGGGGGCGCCGCGGCCGGGGCCGCGGGGGGGGGGGGGGGGGGGGGGGGGGGGGGGGGGGGGGGGGGGGGGGGGGGGGGGGGGGGGGGGGGGG
>JAOYSI010008749.1:27423-42482 GCA_025775065.1 Hiodon alosoides | reverse complement strand
CAGGGCCATTTGGGTGATTTCTGTTATCATTATGATTTTAAAAAGAGCCAAACAACTATGTGATAATAAATGGCTTCTTATGATCACTATCCTTAAATAAACAGTTTTTTTGCATGATCAGTCATATTTTCAAAATCAATGCCAAAATTTCACAATTTCTGCCAGGGTATACAAACTTTTGAGCACAACTGTATAAGGTTCAATACATCAGATAGAGTGAACAAAGTGATTGGTCCCATACTGACATTCTGATGTTGACAGCAGTCTTTAGATTTCAGATTTCTTACCTCCCTAACAGGCCAAATTACAAGGACGGTTTGCCTTTGTTCCCAGTTGCCAGAAAACCTTTCAGATGTTCTGCATTACTTTTTTTACTTGTGTTCTTTTAGATGCTTAGGATTTAAGTGAGAAGCAGATATATTGTTGTCTCTAAATGCATTGTTACATGCTTCACAGCCAGCACAAACACAGGTTTGAGTTTTGCTTTAAACAACTGCTTTAACTTAAATTAAAACTCTGTAGAACCTTCTTTTTATCTTAAAATTTTTTTTTGCATGGGGATTCTGAATTAATTAATGGTTGAGTAAACACATTCGAACAAAATACTGCTTGCAGTTTTCATTTTTACGAAAGCAAGTTCCACTGAATCTTTCCTTGTACCGCTGGTTAATCATAGAGACACATGCTCACCAAAGTATCATCCTCCAGAAACTGAACTGCACACACAAGGCCACCAGGCTGACATGGGATACCCACATCTTGATAACCTTGGCTGGTTCCTTTATCAGGGTTCTAACTTCTGTCACTCCAATAACCATGACTGATGGTGGCGATAATAAAGCCCATTGTGCCGTAGTTCTTCACCAGAGTCTCAACCAGCTCCACATAGTTTTCGGCCTTGTGGTTGCCCTGGAAGCCCCGAACCACTGCGACAAAGCTGTTCCAAGCCCCTTTCTCCTTACTAGTGAGCTTCTTGGGGAATTAATTGCACTCCAGGATCTTCTTTATCTGTGGTCCGACGAAGACACTGATTTTGACCTTTGCCTCAGACAGCTTAAGGAAGTCTTGAAGGTACTTGAAAGCTGCCGACTTCTTATCTAGAGCTTTGACAAATTGTTTCATAAGGCTCAATTTGATGTGCACTGGTGGCATCAGCACCTTCTGGGGGTTCACCAGTGGCTCCCACTTGACGTTGTTCCTCCTCACAGAGAAATCGGTCCGCTGTGGCCAGTCCTGCCTGTGGTACTGTGCCTTGGTGTCCCTGCTGTCCCAAAGGCAAAGATAGCAGAGAAACTCTGTAAAACCGGCTTGGAGACCAAGATCTCTAATCAAGTCTTTGAGGTCTTTTTGGTTGGGGTAGTATGGGTTTCTCTCCTCAGCTCCACCTCTGAAATTGTCACCCCTGTATTTATACTACTATTTATATTACTTGAAAGTTCTAGAAAGTTCTTACTCCAAGTTTACTCAGCACTGAATCTATCTGAAATCTTCTGGAAAATAGGTAAATTTCAAAATATCACTTTCCTTTTCACAAAAGCAAAGTTTGTGAGGAATAATAGTCATTGTCTATACTTTCGAGGCATAAGCAATTAGGAAGTAGCACTTACTACCCAGGAACCAAAAACAAATAAAATGTTGGTGTTATGCTTTTGGTTTTTCTTGTTGTTGACTCTGGTACCCTCAAACATCTATCATATTGTGTGATAAGGTTGCAAGTCATTACTTGCATCCCACATGGGCATGACAATAAGACAAATCCACATTTGCCTTGGGACATTGCTCAGTTTAAGGCCATATTTTAAATTACACAGCATTTTTAAAATTACACATAAGTTAAGTATACACTATGCAGAAGTATTTCTATTTTTATTTTTTCTTAAAAATTGTGCATTTTGTGGTTCAGATAACCTATAAGAATGGATCTGTCGAACGTTTCTAAGAAGCTCTGATTGTTTGTGAGGGGCAAAATAGATCAACTCTGCGCAATCTCCTATAAGTACCTCTTGTACTCAATGGTGGTCTGGAAGCTTTCGGAAATATGACTGACTGTTCTGTTTGGCTGTTGTTTTACCAGGGACATTGAGACCATAGAGGTCGGTTTTTCATCATAATTGAAAGGCCTTTAAAAAACTGCAAGCTGGACATTCTTTGCAGATCGCATAATGAAACCTTTCAGAGGCAAATCTGGAAAAAGCCGTAAAACTGTCCGTCACGTGGTAGAGATCTCACAGATTTGATTTTCTCTGGCAGATGACTCAGCATTTGAGCATCAGAAGTTAATTTATCACACGGATTGACCATGGATTTATCCAGCACATTAGAGAATATATATACACGGGGGGCCAAAAGTTTGGAATAATGTACAGATTTTGCTCTTACAGAAAGAAATTTGTACTTTTATTCACCAAAGTGGCATTCAACTGATCACAATGTATAGCGAGGACATTAATAACGTGAAAATTACTTCACTGTGCCAGCCAGTCCATCACCAGTACTCCTGAAGACTGCTTTGTCCCCAAATAGTTTTTGCATAACTCAAAGAAGTATACTTATGCATTATGAAATGGGCCCCTGTAAATTTCTGACCACAGGGGAAGACATGGCATTGGAGAACTGAATGATATCCCTCCTTTTTTAGGGTTCTTTACACTCTGTAAAAAAAATTAATCTCCAGCTTTTCCAGCACCAAAGCACCCCATAACTTTACATTTCCTCCACCATGCTTGACTGGTGTTAAGCATTCCTCCAACATCTTTTCGTTCCCCCTTCGTCTCACATACATTGTCCTGTTTGAGCCAAAAACTTCAAACTTAAATTCATCGAACATTCATAACACTCTTTTCCAATTATCTGTGGTCCAATGTCTGTCTTTCTTTGCCCACTCTAACCTTTTCTTTTTGTTTATCTGTTTCAAAAGTGGCTTTTTCTTAGCAATTCTTCCCATAAGGCCTGCACCCCTGAGTCTTCTTTTTACTGTTGTGAACTGCACACATGAGGCCACCAGGCTCAAGAAACTGGTGTTGAGCGGGTAGAATTCAATGAAGCTGTCAGCTGAGGACAGCTAAGGCGTCTGTTTCTCAAATTAGAGACTCTGATGTACTTATCCTCTTGTTTAGTTGGACATCTGGGCCTTCCACATCACTTTCTGTCTTTGTTAGAGCTAGTTGCCCTTTGTCTTTGAAGACTGTAGTGGACACCTTAGTATGAAATCTTCAGATTTTTGGCAATTTCAAGCATTGTATAGCCTTCATTCCTCAAAACAATGATTGACTGACGAGTTTCTAGAGAAAGCGGTTTCTTTTATGCTTGCCATTTTTGACCTAATATTGACCTTAAGATATGCCAGTCTATTGCATACTGTGGCAACTCAAAAACAAACACAAAGACAATGTTAAGCTTTATTTAACGAACCAAATAACTTTCAGCTGTGTTTGATATAATGGAAAGTGATTTTCTAGTACCAAATTAGCAATTTGGATAAGGTGTTGGAGTGATGGCTGCTGGAAATGAGGCCTGTCTGTATTTTATCAAAAATGACTTTTTTCAAATAGTGATGTCATCCCGTTTTTACATCTTTAATGTCCTGACAATACTTTGTGTACACTTTGGTGAATTAAAGTACCGATTCCTTCCGAAACAGCAAAATCTGTACATTATTCTAAACTTTTGGCCCCCAGTGTATATAATATAATGTAGCCGTTCATCTACCTTTATTCTGTGTATTTAATATATAGTTTCCTTGCATCTTATTGATGCTTCATTGTTTTTTTATTGGAAGTCGTTGTGCTATGTTGAGCAACAGTTCCCCCTATAGCACAGACCGTTGTATTCACAGAAACTGCATATGGATGCAGGCACATAAATCTTCCATTATGAGTCCAAGGGAAGTGAATCTTTGAGGTAGCAAGCCCTTTCCTATTCCAGTATCCAAGAGCTGTATCAAATAACACACAGGCAAACAGGCAAACTTGAAAGCTGTTTTAGATAATGATGAGCCAAACACAAGTCTCCTAGTAAACAGTGTTGGCTGGAGTTATAAGATATTTATTTATAGGATTTTTGTGGAGAGACCAAAGGGTAAAACAGTTACACTACACTACAACACTTATTGTATCCTATACCTTCAGAATTAAGTGATAAAGTGGTCTAGGAATTAAATTAATAAAGCAGGCAGCCCAAGAATGCCAGAAAGTAAAGTTAGAGAAACATCAATGTCTACTTTACTATGAAGAAATACAAATGGACTGTACCATTTATGTTCCTCAATACTTTCCCTGAACACCAATGGTTTTGCCTGAAAATATACTGGTAATTACAGGATAATGATGTACGCAAGAAAAGTCTTAATAAAGGTTGCATGTAAATCTTACAATTGACAGAATAAGCCTACCAATTTGCCACACTTATTGATTAAATTAGTTTGAAATAATTATGCAATAATGTGTACTGGATCTGATTTGGATGTATTATTTATGGCATTCACATGCAATTATGGATGAAAAAAGTTGATACATCCCCCAGAAAAAAAGTTTCAGTTTTTAATAGATGCTTTTTTCTTATGAATGTCGGTGGTACACCAAATGTCCTCTCTTAAAAACAATGATCTGTAGTCTGTAAAAGCATAGTATTTTTGTAGTCTGTAAAAGGCATTGGTTACTTAGCAAAGTCTACTTCATGTCAGCTCTCAGCAGTCTTGAAACCCTCAGCTCACATAGCTGCCGCTCACCCAGAATCTTGACCAGAGACTGGTACAAAACCCCAAGAAGCCTTAGCAGCCATTGGTCATACGAGTCTGTGGCATTGAATTGCAAATTCTTATGGCAAAACATCTCACAAAACCACTCAGAAGATGCCTGCAATGCCTTTCTTAAAGAGACACTCACAAATCCTGAAGTGGGTAAGACAATGCTGGCAATTACAGGGTTACCTGCTCAAATTATATAGAAAAGTAAGTGTCGAGTCACCCATGTTGCTTATGAATTAATGTGAAAATATGATGTTAGATTTGATCAAAGATGGTTTTAAAAGCAAATCTTATGGATTTAAAAGATCATAAAGGTAAAAACACAAGGACTCTAATGTTTTAGCAAACTCACGCTTATGGTCAGCTGAAGCATTTTATGCTGTTTTGTGTGGTGAGAAAAGACTGATCTCAGTTGCTGTCTTTTTCTGTCTGCTTCTCAGGCCCTGAGACTATGGTTAAAGATGCGTTATAAGAGGTGGTCAGCAGTGACCTGCCTCCTCCTCTTTACCCTCTCTGTGATGGTGTTCAACATGCTTCCATCCTTACCTTTGGAGAGCTTCAGGCTATTCCAACGGGGTGTACGTGCTGCTGGGCAAGAGAAGAGCTTGGAGAGTGGTGCTGCAATGTCCCACCGCTCTCTACCTTTCAATCTCCGCCACAAAGCCCGGGTAGCCAGGGAAGAACGGGAGTCATCCAAGGGCCTGCTGGAAAAGCTTCAAAAGCCCCTGCCAAGAATTACTGATGACAACAGCCAGCACCAGGAGAAGAGACGTGCTAGTCACTCAGCTCTAAGGATGCACCATAGAAGAGATAGAACTGCCACGGTGGCCAAAAGGAAAGCCGTAGGCAAGTCCCCCAGCAGCAGGGCAAATCTCCGACCTCAGCAGCCTGCAGCTGATGCTGGGGACTGGCAACAAAGCAGGCTGCCAAATGGCAGTGATGCTGCCATCTTCACCCAGAGACGTCTTTCAAGACAAAGCTTGCAAGGTTTAATCAAGCCTCATATGACATTTACTGGGCATAATCTCCATGCAGGCCTGGTTCCTTTGAAGCACAAATGCTCTCCAGAAAGCCCAAGAGGCAATGTGAGTGCTGGTAATCTTATTTTCCCTCAGAAGGCTGAGAAGAAAGGGGTTACTAAAGACACCAGGCAAAGAGAAAGGCAATCAAAGCCCCTAGATGGTAAGAGGCTGCAATCATTTGCTCAGATAGAGGACAGATCCAGGTTAGGAACCAGGAAGAGGGAGGCCACCTGGTGCCAGCAGGTGAATGATAAAGCCTTCTTGGAAATGGAAAACCAGAGCCTAAAATCTAGAGCTGAACCCCTGTCGTGGCTCAGCACGGATGACATCAGGAAGATGGAACTGTTGTCTGGTAGCACCATCGTCAGTAAAGCCAGGGTGCCTGCCCATGGACAGGTGCTGCAGGTGGGGCTGGATGAGAACAGCATTGGGCTCCCACCAGGCGACCACGGGGTACGCTGTAGGCAAGGCCTCTGTGCCCTCATCAAACGCTCAGATGACTGGTTTGAAGTCTTCGCCTTTCATCTGGATAGGGTGCTGGGACTGAATAGGAGCCTCCCAGCAGTGTTTAGAAAGTTCCACAGTGATATTCTGCCCTATAAGTACACCAGCGGAACAGCCAGGCCCATAGTGTGGTGGGACCCAGACATCCAGCACTTGGCCGACGATGACAACGACCAGAACTCCATACCCCTCACCTGGCTGCATTACCAGGCCCTGCTGAAGGCCAAGTGTGACAGTAAGGAGGCTTCACTAAATTCCACTCCATGTGTTGGAATCCACCACTCAGAATGGGGAAGGTTGGCATTGTTCGACTTCCTTCTTCAGGTAACTGAACTGCTTACATTGTGTCATTACTGCTTTGGTAAATGACACTCTCTGTTAAATGGTATGCAAGTGAAGTCTTTGCTCAGGTTTTTCTTTGAATGTGGCTCTTGTTTTTAATAATGGCATACGTGATATGAAAAGAGAACTATTTTTTACTTAAAACATGGGACTTAAATACATTTTCATACTGAGTGCCGGAATAGAACCAGTTAGCAGAAACAACAAGACAGTAGTTTCACTATGGTTAATAATACTAAGTTTACATAAGTATTTCTTAACTTGGTTTAGTTAAACTAATGACTAATAGTGATCAAACAAGAAATCTTTGCAGAATCTGGACATTATATGAAAAATGCTCTAGTGTGTTTATGATTTAAAAAGACATTACTTGAGTAAATTGTTGACATATTTCTCTTTATATAGCAATAATAGTAGTAGTAAATTGGAATTAATTATTTCATGGATGGCAGTATTATAGGTATAGGGTATTATAGGTCAGTGTGTGACTTATGAGACCTAAAGCTTAATAAGCAATGGTCTGCATCTCCTGGCTGGACCAATCGATCTCTTCAGCTTAGTTTAAAAAAAAAATCTAAAACAGAGGCAGTTCCGTTTACGCTCTACTGATGATGTGACTGTAATAAATAAAGCACAATGCTTAATTATGCCTTATATAATAACTGCAATGGCCTCTGGTCTTTTTTCCTGACAGGCCAGATGATTTAGCTTATTAATGTTTCTGATAAAGGTAAGGATTCAGAAGGTGATCCTATCATGTGTGTGTTTATTGTCTTGCAACATTAATCTGTAAACATCTGCTCCTCTTTTAACATTGACACGTGTGCAACGCACACAGCTTGCACACACATCTGTTGAAAATGAATATGTGCATTGGAGGTACAATTCTTTCGCCATGCTGTTAGCCATGTGGTTTTGAGTGTTTTATGCTTCATCTGGGGGTACATGGGTTATTATACACACACTCCTTTCTGCTTCCCAATGAAGCCCTTGTTGCAGCGGACTCTGGAGGTTACCATGGTAATCCACTGCGACAGGCTCTCACAGATTCCTGTCAAATGGAGGATACATTATATGCTGGAGAAAGTGATAGAAGCTGTCCTTTACGTCGTCTGGGTCAATAGTGAGAGGGACATCACAAAGATAGAATAACGCGCCAATCAATTGCTCCATCCGTGTTGACGTTCTTTTGAGATCACTTTCAGTTATTATTATTTCGCTTAATGAGAAATAATCTGAACCCTTCTAAAAATGAAATGTAAAATATTCCAGCTACACAAGGCATTACATCTAACACATATCATGATCATTTTTTGGTTACTTATTCAGAGTGGCCTAAAATATGGTCCATTTATGTAGCTGGAAGAATTATGGTTCGCTGCCTTGTTGTGACTGGATTTTAACTAACAACTGTCTGGTTACCATGCCAGTCTCTTAACCACTTTAACTATCTATATGTTGTTCTGAACAAGAGTATAGGGTTAGAAATAAATAATGTAATAATTAAGTGATATTAAGGGAACTGTTCCTTCTCTCTCCACAATAAAATACATATAATCAAGCAACCGAGCCAACATATCAAATGCAGTTATTTGTTACTTGAAGTGTAATTAATGTTTCATTTGATAAGTTTCTAATGTAATTTGTAAGTAACCCACAATCTGACTTGCTACATTTTTGTATGTCTTCAAAGTGTAAAATAAATGACAATTTTGGATGCCTTTCAGTAGGAGAAGTAGATGTTTTGTGATAAATATGCATTTTGTTTCTGTTAGTACTGGAAGCAGAAAGTTAAACTATTACATAAACATTCAATTGGCCTGATATTATCATATATAGTATTTGCTGTATTTCTGTTTATCAACAGATAGTTACTGCTGACCTTTCGGAATGTAAAGTGGCAGTACGTTGTCTGTACAATTTGGGTGCTTTCAGGCTCATAAAAGAATATTTTCTAGCGCTTGGGTAAAATGTGGTAGACAGGTGAGAAATCTTGAGAGACTGCCAGAGATCTGAGAGAATGCTTCACCTCGGTTTAACTGCTAAGCCGGTAACTACAGCACAGAGAACTTCAACTGTTCAACGGGGACGGCTAATGTTTGCAGAAGACTGTAGATTTAAAATACAGCAAGGCAAGGACAGATCACTAGTCCATGTTTATATTGCTGTTATGGCTGCAGGTTACAAAGGGGGGGCAGAGTTTTTGCTAAAGTCGGCAAAAAATAAAATTCTAAAAATGTGTATGCAAAGATGCACAATCTGCCACTGCTTCTTTGTAAGTTATCTATATCGAAGCTGGAAAGTGACAGATACCATGCTTCTGCGGATGGAAAACTGCAAGCGTTGTACTCTGCGGCACACTTTAATGGGAGCCATATTGTCAAGTCAGACCTGCACATCATTCAGGACCACCCAGGAAATGGGAAGAAAACACTGAATAGAACCACTGTTGGTAGTATTCAAATTCAGTGACCCGATGGGTGACCCCGTTCCTGGGAGCCTGTCCCATCCATGTGTTAGCGGAGTGTACCTCAGCTGGGCAAAACTAAATCATGTCATCTTCCCCAGTTTTCACGATTTGGAACCAGCTCTGTTTATTGTGCCGCAGTTAAAATTGTGAACTGTCGAATGGACCGGTAGTGAATCGTATCTCTACAATTTCTATAACATTCTCTACGATCTTTTCTCTCCAGGTGAACGATCGACTTGACCGTTACTGCTGTGGGTTTGAGCCCAACCCCTCTGAGCCTTGTGTGGAAAACCTTCTGCATATTAAGTGTAGGAACCCCAAGGATCTAGTCCTGGTGCACATCCTTGTAAGTGCCTTTATATGTACCACAATACATTTTGCAGTGATAAGAGAGAGATTTTGCAGTGATAAAACTGTTAATACCAAAATACAAAGAGGGATATTACAGTTACTGGGCTTTTATGCAGAATAGTTAACTTTTGTTGCTCAGGTGAAAATATAATGACAAATAGAAGCCGATCAAAGTCACTTTAGAAAAGCAGCTTTGCTAAGCAATTTTATGTTGAATGAGATTTAAGTTGAAAGAATTTATCTCATTTGAAAACCTTAAGTTAAAGTTTCTTAGCATGTCATGTTTTTGTTGTTTACCGGAAAGTCAGTTTCTGTGCATAGAAACTATAATCTATGTTACAAAAATTGGGCACCAATTAATGGATTGCAGTTAGATGGTGATGGTAGTTAAATAAGTATGGATGGACTGTGCAGCTTAGAGGGTGATGATAGTTAAGTATGGATGGACTGTGGAGCTTAGAGGGGGATGATAGTTAAGTAAGTATGGTTGGACTGTGCAGCTTAGAGGGTGATGATAGTTAAGTAAGTATGGATGGACTGTGCAGCTTAGAGGGTGATGATAGTTAAGTAAGTATGGATGGACTGTGCCGCTTAGAGGGTGATGATAGTTAAGTAAGTATGGTTGGACTGTGCAGCTTAGAGGGTGCTGGGCTCTCATCTGTAAATCTTTACCTTTATCTTTACCTCCCTGAGACAAGCAACTTTGCATAAAACAATACTTTCCCTTCTTGTTTAGGTAGACTATTAAAATGAATGTTTTTTTCAATCAGTGTGAAGCACAAAGCTCAATCCACTGGCCAAATATCAGTATGAAGTACAAACCGTACACTGAAAAGATAATTTCATCGGGTCGTACCTTAATCAACATCCCTTTTTCTGAAAGCTTCAAGAGCCTCATTACCTGGAGGAAATGGATTGCTTTTGACCATATTCTTAACATCTAATCAAGGCACAGGTTCACTGGCACTTGCCATTTTCACTTAATGCAGTTATCATGGTTAGGTTACTCTGGGGAGATTTTGCTTCACAACAGCATGTGCAGACAGCCTGAACCGCACACTAGATCCTTACCGATCTTATGATGGAGGGCTCAACTGGGAGAAGTGCCCCGAAGGAGAATGTAAATCATGTACATCACATACAGGCAGCCGCTGTCATCGAATCATGCAGTCTGTAATCCCTGGAGAAGTCCTTCATCCATTATGTTTAACCACTAAATAGACAGTGAAGAATGGAAAAAGGGTTGTGAAGAGCGGCATATGGTAAATAACATTAGTGAGCGTGCTTGCGTGCGTGCGTGCGTGTGTGCGTGCGTGCGTGCGTGCGTGCGTGCGTGCGTGCGTGCGTGCGTGCGTGCGTGTTCCTCTGTTTGTAGTCATTACTACAAACATGTTTGTAGACTGAGCCTGTGATAAGTAGGTTACTTTAACCAGTATGCCAAATGGTTAATGTTATTAACACTCATGCAATAAAAAGACTGGGCCTTTAACCTCAGCACACAGCAGCATGCAAATCCACTGGAATATAAATATGTAAATACAGGTTTAGAAACAGGTCTCTTAATTTCCATCGTTTGTGGCTGCAGTGTTGTATTACAGTTAAAGAATTTGTCTGTAGCCCTAAATCAATTTTCAATAAAGGGGAATGTATGAAGCCAAAGTATATCTGTCTGCAAAAGTGCCCAACATTATTAAAAAAATGTTCCTCCAGAAGAAAGACTGTGAGAACCACGCAATTTATGTTTTTATGGTTTTTAACCATAAAAACTCAATCTTCTTCAGTTACACCGCATGATATTTCAACCTAAGTGGCAACCTCTTTAGTATTATGGGTTAACGTAGCATTGAATCTTCTTGGAGACATTTATGCGTTTAGTTTTGTTTAAGCCTTGGAAACGAGCCATTCTCCATTCCCTATACTTTTATCAGTGCTGCTTTTACATTAATTAGCTAAGATGCTTTGTGTATTAAATGATTATATTCCTTAATAATATTATGGGTAGATAGATAGATATGCAATTTATAGAATATTATATATTATCCTGGAGAATACAGGATGAACCCGCTACATTGTTTCTGTCAAAGTTTAATTGGATCTTTCACACCACATAAGAATGGTAATTTTATAGTTTGGATTATATTATTTTTTATTATTCAGTCATTTAGCAGACATCTTCCTCTACGATGGCTTGCTATTGCTAATTCAATGTAATAAAAAATATAGAATGACATATTAGAGGTGAATCAGAAAGGGTATACCATATTTAAAATGAATCAATTGACAAAGTGGTCATTTAAAACAATATGATTAACTGAAAAAAAAAAAAATTCACACATATTTATATTTCTCATGAGAATGATACATGTTTATCGCCATTACAAATATAATGCCTTCTGTCATTTAAAATGTCAACATCTCACTGTACCTCCAACAGGTGAGGAAGGCTGACCCTACTAGACTGGTCTTCATTGATAATGCAGGCAGGCCCCATCAACCACATGACAACCTCAATTTTCTCTTGGTGGAGGGCATCACTGAGTGAGTACATAAATGTAATATTGATTTAGTTTGCTGAGCTGATAAATAATTTACTAAAGCCTCCGTAGCCACCACATTTACTCCTTGCTGTAATGCCGAGGTTGCATTGTACGATGTTTTGCTTTTTCCCTTGACAATAATTCCACATGACGGTTATTAGCGGTCTGTGTCTCTCAGATTTCCAGAGCGAGCGGTGACGATGCTCCGTTCCGGCTGTCTGGAGAGCATGCTCTTGCATTCGCTGCATGTGGACAGGGAGTTCTGGGAGAGCCAAGGAGGAGCGCGGGGTCTGAGGCCGCTTATTCGCACCGTGGAGAAAAGAGGGAAGATGCTTCTGCGCCACATTCAGGACAGGAAGCTTAGACTCAACAGGGACTTATGACAGACGTCCTGGAAGCCTGGGAATGGCACCCAGGCCTTGTCTGCAAAGCCCCTGGAATTTTTTCAGGGACCGATGGGGTTGGTTAATTTTCCTCTTTGATGTCTATTAGTGAACTATCTGGAATGGACGCCAATTTAGATGAAACATCTCTGGTTGCTCTACTCAAGCTCTCAATGACTCAAGCTCTGATTGTTTAATTGTGTATGATTATTCAGGATTCATGCTATTGGAAAGGTAGAGATGCAAGGAGTCTTTTGAAACATCCTGAATTGCAAATATTCAGGACATATTATTAATATTATTTTTGTCCTAACTGATGCAGTATTCAGAATGTATACTATTTGCAGCTGATGAACCTTGCAAGGTAAAGTAGTCTTTCTACTTATCCAGTTAAGGAGACAGGTTGCCAAGGTTTAAAGGATTTTTAGAAGAAAAAAAAGAATCCACACTTTTTTGACGAAAATGTTTGCAATTGTATGGAACACATGGCTATTATATCAGTGAGCTTACATACACAGTGCATTTGGCAACATTTGTCCTAAAGGTAAAACGCTTTTGCTTCCTGCTTGTGAATACTGACTCCTGCATATTTGGGTACACTACAAGCTAACAATGAGACAGTGCACTCAATAATTATTGGCACCCTACATTAATATGAACAAGATAAAAAGGCTATGAAAAACATTATTGTTGTTCATCAGCTTGGTCTTATACTCAAAATATGAGATATGTTAATGACCTTTAATGGTGAAGAAATTATTATTATAATTATTATAATATTATAATGTCAAGAAATAATTATTTTTTCTCAATAAATGCATGTCACAATTATTGGCATCCCTAAATGTTTAAACAAGATCTGATATGTGTATATTCATATTATCATTTTACTCTTTAATCTGAGTCTTTGAGGAACTCTTGAGTTGTCACGACTTCCTGTTTCACTGGGTAAAAATACCAGTATAAATGCTGGAGTCATCCATCAACTTAGGAAAGGCCAGAGAACACGCAATTGAAACAAAATAGGTCGTTGATCTTCACAAATCAGGCAATGACTATATAAAGAAAATACCCATCTTTACTGTTAGGTTATTTATTAAGCTGTGATGACCCTGTCTGGAAGAGGTTGGAAGTTTTTTTGCCTCCACGCAAAGTAAGGAGTATGTTTTGAGTGCCAAAATCTCCAAGGGTCACAGTTTGAGAATTGTCAACACTTGTTCCATGTTGGAATCACCAAGTCTCAAAACAATCAGACACCACCCCCATGGCAACAAAGCTATATGGAAGGCTTGCCAGAAGACATTATTACAATAGATTAAAGGTTGACTGTTAGGTCATGCTGATAAATAACAATTTGAATGAACAAATAAATAATTTTTCATAGCTTTTTTGTGTATACGCAGGGTGAAAGTAATTCTTGAGGGCACTAATTCATTAAATTTTTATTTTATTTTCTTAACTTTGGAAATTGAATCACTTGATCAGCTACAGTTAAGTTGCAATACCCAATTTACACTTTTTTAAAAATCAGTATGTCAATCAGATTGTCTTCGCTTATTACAAAAATTAAAGACTGATTGGGAATCCTCAGGAACGTCAATAGGACAGTTTTCTTTTGTGTGTTAACTTATCACGCACATTAATTTGTTTTTGGTGAGAGTTAAAGAGTGGGTTGTGGAAAGTTGGGTTTGCCAATTGGTTCAAAAATGCCTTTCAGCTTGTTTGATGAGGAATGCTTTGGGATGGTTAACCTATGATTAATTTGGTAAGCAGCTCAACCTGATTATGTATTTAGTTAATGGGGTAAATGCATGTATAATGATAGTAAAAGTGATTTAATAAGTTCATTATTCCTGTATCTCTTGATCCTCAAAATTCTGACACTTTCCTTTAAAGGGATTTGAAAATAACGCTCTGAATAACAAACAAGGAAGGCATCTTGTTGAAATAGTTATTATGATGGGGAAAAATATTACAATAATGAATCTAGCTTCAATAAAAGTGTACCACTTTCTTGTAAAAATTTTTTCCACTGACAGAATACGGAAACATGTTTTTAAAATGCAAGTATGTCTGAGCTTTTAAATGAAAATTCATTACCTACAAGGAGTTAAGACAGCTCAAACACCTTTCTACTTTACTGTATTTTCTATTCAACGTGGAACATTTGATTGTTGTTCATCAGCTTGGTCTTATACTGAAAATATGAGATTAAAGGTTAATGACCTTTAATGGTGAAGAAATTATTATTATAATTATTATAATATTATAATGTCAAGATATAATTATTTTTTCTCAATACATGCATGTCACAATCATTGGCATCCCTAAATGTTTAAACAAGATCTGATATGTGTATATTCCTATTATCATTTTAATCTTTAATCTGAGTCTTTGATGAACTCTTGAGCTGTCACGACTTCCCCATTAACTAAATACAAAATATTTTCTATTCAACGTGGAACACTATGACACATTCAGTGAACCATGGTTAATACCTTGCTAACCCAAGCATGGGATAGGCTTCGGCAGATACTTGAGAACACTCTGGCCAGAATCTTGCTTTTCTAAATGATCTACACCCAATGTTCAGTTGTTCCCGATTTTGAACAGTTCTGCATTTCTGAATAGTGCACAAATCCAAAATGGATTCAATTTGAAAGCATCTACAAAATGTAAGTCAACAAAACGAAAAAAAACGAAAAA
>JAOYSI010008749.1:17231-27323 GCA_025775065.1 Hiodon alosoides | reverse complement strand
AGTGCACAAATCCAAAATGGATTCAATTTGAAAGCATCTACAAAATGTAAGTCAACAAAACGAAAAAAAACGAAAAAAACGAAAAACTTAATACTAAAACGGCACCATGTTTTGGTTGTATCAGAGAAGTCTTTGGAATACAATCTGCATCTTCATTCAACATTAATCCTAACACTAAATTCAGCTTGCAAGAGGATGGATTGCCTGAGGCCGGGATCGAACGCGGGTCTCTGGTGATGCCTGATGTGAGTTTCAAACAAAGGTATCTGGGTTAAGAAGGTCATTGCTCTTAGCAATGAGCTAACAGAAAGCAGATGGACGCATGAGCAGAAGAAGAGTATGCAGGGAGACAAGTAACTGAGTAGAAAGTTATTTACTGAAGATCTCAGTCACTAAGTACAATAAAAAGGGGATTTTATAAGAAACAAAGGGTTGGCAAACCATAAAACACTGGAGAACTTTGCTTACACAACTCAGAGAGTCCATGCAAGGTAGGCTCAAGACTGAACACAACTGAATGAAACGGGCAAACTTAAATAGGGCAAAACACAGGTGATACCAATAAGTTTAATGGGCAGCCACGCAATGGAGTCCACAGCAGCTGGCGCCACCTGGAGGCCGGGAGAGGAATTACAAGCTGGAGCCTTACAAAGCCATTGCAGACCAAACAAACCCTGTAACCATGTAAGAAAGGCCCTAATTTAGGAGTCTTCAGTAAGGAGGCACATAGTCAGAGAACCAGATGCAGCCTGGCATTTACAAACTATCTACAGGAGAGCTCCAAATACTACAATACCCATTTACCCAACAATTTGTGTAAATAGCTAGCACGCAATAGAAATCATGAGTATCAGAATACATCCTCTATTTGTTTACACCCATCATATTCGAACAACAACAGTTCAACATAACCCCTTCCACCCCCCAAAAACAGTGGCTGTGTCGCTACATCCAGCCTCCATCTGCTCCGCTCGGTTTCATGCTAATAATAATCAAACGTTGAGTGAATAACGTCCATACGGTCTATACGGAAATCAGTTCAGACATTTACATTTGGAAAACACATTTGAGAAGTCAATTAGTTTGGATGTTTATCATTTTCATTAAAATAGTCAATAGTCATTAAAATAGTAGATCATATAGTCTTTCAAATGTATTCCATGAACACTTGTTTATATTCCCCTGTTACACAACTCATTCTTCTTAATTCAACCATTTTTAAATGTATGATTAATTAACTGACTCATCTCTTGAATTAAATGTTAAGTTTGTTTGATTGGCACTTAGCCCATTCCCAGACATTAGAAATTTTTCTGTTAGTGGTATTGATCATTTTAGCCTACCTCTGCAGAAGTATCAGAGATTTCACCTTTTTTTTATACAAGCAAAGTTGATCATCTTTGATCAGGGTCCTGGGTTTCTGTAGCAATTCAAGACGTGCTGGCTGCAAACATTGTGACATATTAGATCATTTTATCACACAAGATCAGATAAAACATTTTTGTTTGTTTCACTAATCCAGGCTTTTGGCATATTGCAACAAATCACCAAGAGGCTAAACCACTTACTGGCTAAGGTTCCTTTTTCAAACTGTGACAAAAATTTAATTGCCTTTTATGACATGCATGTTGACATTGAAACAGGCGCAATCTATTGGAGCGAATTTGCACACTTGTGTTTTAATTTGAATGCGCTGTGTAGGCATGGTGCCAGGCTGTGCATCAAAGGCAAGCTAAATCATGCAGAGATGTAGCCATGCACGTAAAACCGGACCCCTGCTCACTGTGGGAAGTGCCAATTGGCCGTGAAAGTGGCTGCTGAGCTCACTGAAGGTCTTAATGGAAACAGGCAGTTAATTATATTAAATTAAATATATTAGAGGCTTTTTGCAACCAAGCTCTTCTCATTCAGGATCAGTTGAGCTTTTGTTGAATAATTGTATCATTTTGACCGGCGGAAAAAGTTAGATATTTTGTATCTTTGTTTACCAAGGTCCAAATGAACAATTATACGAGTTGCTTTCTCATCTTCTTAAATCTGCACTTTCTGTGAAACAGCAGTCCTATATTGTTATCAAACCTTAAAATCATTTTAAAAGGGTGGGCCTAGGGGGAAAATATTAATGGTGATTAAGTAACCCAGCTCTTATCTGCCCGACAGGAAATGAGAATCTCAAACAAAAACAGATTTGGGTTCTCAGGTAAAATACAGCCAATTCCTAATGTAATGAAAACACTATGATCCGTCAGGGTTTGTTGGTACAAGCAATCTGTATCCTTAGGATATCAGTGGGGTGTATGAAACATGACTTCCAGACCAATGCATGCAAAGTTGTTTCCTCCTCGATAGCCACACCCTCCATCGATTTTATCATTTCTGAAACAGGGCCTAAATGACAATTGTGAAATTTTCTTTTCTTCATTATTTTAGTTCACTGACTGAATGCTCTAACTGAGGATGGGGTGTGTAGGAGGATGTGAGTGAGTAACTAACAGCATCTTGCAAGTTACATTTCTGTTTCACCACTTTGAATCCACAAATGAACAATAACAATACTCATCGATTCAGAGAGCTTAGCAATTGTAACACAGAAGTAACTAGGAGAAAATACAGTGACAGTTCGTTTTTTCTTAATCATATTTTTTGCACATTCAGAGGATGTGGAAAGTAGCCGTCATTGGATGAAAAATTTGCCGGCCAATTAGAATTTGCCTGTAGAGAAAGCCAGGGCTGACTGGTAAAGCAAAAGTCCAACTTCTGCTTGTAATTACTTGTCTTACTGGTCACATGATCTATGTCAGCCAAATTAACCAGGGTTACAGAACATATTTGCCAAGAACAGTTAGCAGCACTTTTTTCTTGTTGTTTGTTTGCAGCGTGTGTGTGGAGAGAAAGAAAAGGAGCAAAACTAGGGTTAGAATGAAAATAAAATCTGCATTATTGTTTATAGCTTCAGTGTAGATAATGTATTGCTGCTTATAGTTTCTGGTTGCTAACAAACAAACAAGAGCAGACAGCTTTGCTATCCAACAACATCAAGAGCCTGGAAGCCTAAACCAACAAAATAGTTTCACAGCCTGCAATGGTGCATTAGGCCATATTATTCTAGCAGTCTTATTGCATGAGGTCATAACCACTGAAGAGCAATTTCTTTTGAGATAAAAGGCAATTGAAGTGCAGTTTTAATTTGGATTTAGATATTCCCATAAAAATTTTGGTAGACAACAGGCTCTGTAACTAAATGCTCTGGGACATGTTTTCTTTCATGGAAGCACGCAAGATGCAGGATTTTATACGGAAAAAGTGGTTGCATGAGGTTACGGAAGGTTACAGATTCTGTCAGTCCATTTCATACTGTGCAGGTTGACAATAATATATGTAACTTGTTCCGGCCTCTATTTCTTCTGTTTTAGTGCCAAGTTAGGGAGGATATTTGCTATACTGAGTACCATGGATTTTAGGGTAGTGCTCAGCTGTTCTGATAGGAATCTCTTATAAACAGAAATAGCTCTAGGCTATCAGGTTAAATAGGGTCATTCTTAATTTGTTTTAATGTGTGATAAATAGGTGTGTTTTAATGTGTGATAAACAGACAACAAATGTGTGTAACATTTCAACTTTGTGGAGCAGCACAGACAACGGCAAGAATTCAGAAAGCATTAAATTAGAAAATTTTGAAAATTCCACATTCTGTATCTTTTTCTGACACAAAAAATTCAGAAGTTGGCTCTCTCGGATCCTGACTTCCATTTAAGGGCAGTGCTAAATGTGTCAGAATGACATATTACAGTGTTTCAACATAGAATTACTGCCTTGCACACCCGTACAATGCTGCTGTGGCCTAAACGTGGCAGTTCTTTGGTCGTTAATTAAACACAGTAAAATAAATGCTTTGCTCCCGCATTGATGTTCTGCCAAATTCTTTAGAAAAGGAGTATATGCCCAAAAAAAGATTTGGCCCTGTTTCTGGGAACTCAAGTCAAAATGGAGAGGACACGGGAAAGCTTCTGATGTGTTTTTCAGTATGGGATGTGTTGGTCCACATTAATTTTTTTGGTCTTTAAATAAACACATTGTATTGGCTTTTTTCTAAATGTTCCACCCATCCAAAGCCAATTCCTTTTAGATGCATGCAATGTCCGACAATTTGATTAAGGCCTACTTACTTTTCTTGATTGCTTCTTTCTTTGGTTGATGGGTTTCTTTGAATGATTTCTTTTAGTTGATGAATCCAGCTTTGTGTTTGTTTGATTATGCGATGTGTGTGTTCGCGTTCAAACAAATAAGAATAGGCGTTCAAATTCAAAACAAATAAGTACATAAATCAACTGTCTCTTTCTAACTATAAGATATGACGCGACACGGTTGACTAAAGTTTCCCAATGGCATTTAACCAGGACCAGCACACCTGTCTCCAATTAACTGGGGGGTGGCTATGTTTCCATGGGGGGAATATATTTCCAGTCCTTAGCTTCCATAGATGTCCACCGGGTGGCGTCGTTGTTCATTTAACTATTTACAATTAATTATTTTCCTTTCTAACCAAAATTGGCTCCAACACATATTCTAGCGCAAATCTTTTAAATAAAATCCTATCATATATGCAGGGTAGCCCAAAAGCTAGCATATAGTTTCTCATATTGAACACAAGGCTGTTCACACAGTAGAACATGAAGCTTGCAATCTACTTTTGACAAACCCTTTTTCTGTCCATTGGAAAAAAATGCCAAACGTTGGTGGAGTGACACAATAAACAGTACATTATGTTATTTTCCTGTGCCATTTATTATTGGGTGCCAGTAGCACACGGTAGCATGCTCAGTCTGAGATTGGCAGGAGAAAGAGGCATTGGGGGAGGGTTTACGCTTTTTAATTGGGATTATGCAACAAACTTAAATAATTCCAACAACAAAATAATACACCTAAACAATAACCTACCCTTGACTTCCTTCATCTGCCCTTTTCTATGAGCAGGCTTTACTGGCTCTTTAAAGGTCCTAGGATTGTTGGCACCTGAGTGTGGTTGCCATCAGTGGAACCACGCTCAGGTGCACAATGAGATCAAATCAGAGGGCATGGCCCTCCCCTTTGGTGTTGCCGTCCTTCGATGTTCTCCCGGCTTGAGGGCGTGCATTGCATCCTGACAAGTAAACCAGGATTGAGGGTATTATGCAGCTCTCAATGCAGGATTGAGAGAATGTTTTCTGATACAGTACTATTTCTCTCTCCCTCAACATGAGTTCTGTCATGTTGACTGCTCAGTCAACTTCTTGACTTGTGAGTCATTGTGTGAGGTCAGCGTTGAATACAGACCCTTTTTTTCCATCAAAGGTAGTTTGTTCTCGTTGGTGTCTGAGTATTTCATCCCAATAGAGCATTGTATGTCATGTACGCAAACAGTACTGCTTCAGATTCTATATGTTTGCAATAACTAACTTTTACCTAGTTGGTTCTACCTGTACAGTACTAAAAATAATTAACAATATAATCCAATCCATTGTTTTCTCCATTTATTTATTGCGATTTTGAAACTCAACTGTTTCTAAATTGTTAAAGTATTCTACCATCAAAGTATTTAGTATTTAATTGTAGTATTTATTTTTGTTCCTTACTATACATGATGGTCTCATTCACTTATATGGTGCACCGTAAAACTCTATTATTGTTAGTGGTGATGTTCCAAATGTATTGGTTGGTGTCCATTAATTTTCTACTTGAAGATCAGTGAAGTGAAAATGCTGTTTGCCTTTTTAATGGCAGTACTCTGCATTATAATATCTGCGATTTTACAAAAGACCAAGACATGCCAAAAGTGTTTGCATCACATCCTAAGAGGTTTCAATGTAATATCCAAATGAATATAGCCTCCAGCCATTCTGGCTAATCCCCTTTCACTTAACCAATACCATTTCAAAATGCCTATGTTGCTTTTCACTCCTGTAAGGATGTAATACAGTTTATTTTAACTCACTATTAATGCACAAAATATGTCTCTTCCTGCACATTCCCTGCATCTGTTGACAAAGACATTTAGCTTGTAGGTTTTTGTAGCTGAATGCAATAGTACAGAGGAGGAAAATCTGATCTTCCAAATAAAAATAATTTAATTGATGAAATACCCACTATCTGTCAGGCAACATCAGAGTCAGCTTTCTAGGTCACTGGGAAACAAAGAAATCAAATTTTAAAAATGAGACAAGCCATAACATTATTCAACCTCAAGGCATTTATTTCTGAACCAGAAGCAATTTGCAGTGGTCTCCATGTGGAAAATGTACTCAGAATAGAACTCATCTGCACATGTTTGCCCAATGTAGGCTGACCCTAACTCCAACCCTAGCTCTATTTCTAACCCTAACCCTAGCCCTAACAATAGCTATATTACTCACCCCTACCCTAACTCCAACCCTGACCCTAACAACCCTAACAACCCTAACCCTAGCCAAGACCCCAGCCGGATGCATGGGGTGGAGAGAATCTTTAACCCCCCTAGACATGGACATACAGACAGAATGATTCAGGAATGGGAAATCAGAGCCACTAAACCCAACATAATAACTGAGGACTCAAAACTCTCGAGAATCCAGGGATTCAAGAGAGAAGACCTACAGATTGATAGCTACAGATTGATATAAGATGGACACAAACACCAAGGTACAGAGTGTCATCTTGTCATTTGGCATCAATAATAAGAGCCAGAACCCCAAGAAAACTGCAGTCAAAAACTACAGACTATGCTAAGGAGGGCCTATTTTTTTCCCAGCAGCAGAGGTATAGATCCCAGTAATCAACCACTCCAACAACCTGTAACCAGACGGCACCATCAACCTTGATGTCATAAGACCCCTCGACCAAGTATCTTCTATCTACTCCTCAAAATACACAAACCACCAGAATCCTGGACCATACCTTATGAGGTCCCTCCAGGCAGATCCATCGACTGCAACAGAGAATCTTACTGGATTGAGTATGTTATCAGTCTGCTGTCAAATATCAGTTACATTAAGCACACATTTGACTTTGGTACCGTGATATTTTTGATTTTGTGTACAGAGAGAGCTATCCTTTTCACAATCGACGTGGGCAGTTTGTACATCTACATAGAAACATCACTAGGGCTAAAAGCAATAAAAAAAATGGATGGAAAAATACACAGATATACAAGTCGACTGGATCAATTTATCTTAAATCTACTGGAGATAATTTTTTCTAAATGACTATTTTAGTTCTACAAACCAAAAGTACAGCAATGTGAAGAAAATTTGCACCAGCCTATGCAAATATTTACATGGCAGACTGGGAAGAGACTGATCTTGAAAAATGTCCATAACTACCTACACACTATTTCAGGTATAAGTTCCCTATGACATATGGGGGACTTAGGACTTATATACTGAACTTACATCATTGATCCATCACAGTTAAACACAACACACATAATACCAAAATAGAATTTCTAGACACAAATACATACAAAGGGCCCTCATTTACCCAAACACGCATATTAAACACAAAGGTTTACTTCAAAAGCACAGATACATATGACCTACTCCACAAAAACACACACATTCAAAGGACTCTTAAAACGTAACTTTGCACAGAATATGTAACACACATAAGTGCTGCAAGACGGCAGAATGATATCAGCAAACGAAACAAATGGGACAAAAACCTACAGGACTATCTGTTGAAAAGCAAACTTCTAACAATGAACACCATGCATTATCAGAGCCTGAAATTCAAAAGCAACAACAGTGATGATTCCAAGCCAGAGCCATTCCCACGCTCCCATATGGATATACTAAGTAAGTGCCCTCGTTAAATTGAACTCACATTACACAACCTCTAATTAGATTAAATAACTCACCTTGTTCATCATTCGAATGACCCTATCCCAAAACTTTGTCACAGTTCAAATCAGTGTTAAAACCATATAGTAGGTTATGATTTATTCCCCAGTTGTGGTTCCTGGCCTTGTCACCACCAGGTGTCCCCACTGCTTATTCTAAGATGTTGCTCTAGGATTCCTCCTGGAAACACAAAACAAACACGCACACACACACACACAGACACACTCTGTCACACAGACACACACTGGTTTTTAAGGAAATTTACTGGTACACAAACCAAAAAAACTACATTTCAGTTTTGTTTATTGTATGGTCATTTTTTTCATACCGTCACTACTCTTGCACTGAGGAGGCTCTGAACGCTTTTTCTCCTCTCTGGCCTCACGTCTCTGCTGTCTACCCCAGGACCCACTAGCCCCACTCTCATGGTCCTGGCACTGTCTCCAGTGGGGCTTAACCAAGGACAAGCCACACTGTTGTGCCTGGCCAACAAGGGCTTCCTATCTGACTGGACGCTGCACTGGAAACTGGATGGTTACAGCAGGACCTCAGAGGTGAGCAGGAGTCGGGGGGTCCTGGAGAAGAACGGCCTGTACAGCTGGAGCAGCACCCTCACTCTCTCTGCCGATAAGTGGAGCAGGGCGAGTTCGGTGACCTGTGAGGCCAGCCAGGGCTCCCTGCCTCTGGTCTCCCAGACACTGGTAAGAGTCGACTGTTCAGAGTAGGCTGGGCGCCCGATTCTTATTTAATCAGCTGATCACAGCAGCCAGTCTGCTTGTGATTATAGTAGTCTGAGTGAAGGATCCTGATCTTGCTAAAGTAGAGGAAACTCATTAGTTAGTATAGGTACTGTCACCACCTTTGGCACAGGACACCCAGGTTTGAATCCTGCCACAGCAGACAGAACCCACCTGCCACTAGCTTTTTGTGTTCAGCTTGTGTTCACTAATACTTACATGTATTGCATGTGTGTGTAACATTATTTATTTAATAATAAAGGCATTTCTTAATCATTAATGTTGTTATTGCTATCATTAAAGGGTGTTCTGTGCATTTTAAACATCAGTAAAAATTGTCTAAATTCCAACATGTCCATGCAATTAATAAAAGTTTAATAAAATATTTAAAAAAAAAACCTTTATGCTGAAAACTCTCAAAACAAGCCTGAGAATAGCATTGATATTGTAGCAACACCACTGGTCCCAATAGTGATCCACTGAAACCATCCTTGATCTGATTTTAAAAGTATGTGGCCTTTAGCACGAACATGCATGGCCTGCCTTGACTGAAATTACCCAGGGTAATTACTCCAAATAAAAACTGCAGAGTATATAGAGACAGCAGACAGCATGAATTAAACTGCATATGTTTGATACCATACTGCAACTGAAATTGGGTCGCCTATGTAATTTAAAACCCTGCCTCTCCTATAGAAATTAAATCCCTTCCTCCCCTATGCCGATTAAAGTTTCAGCACACAGTTCTCCCTTTCATAACCGAAAACCCCAGAAATGGGTGCAGCTGGGCTCAGCTTGCCTGATCTGTCTGCTGAGTATGTGGAGGAGGGGAGCTGCAGAATTAGCATTCTCTGGTTTATAGTTATGGGGTTTGTAGTTTATTTAATTTAAAATGGTTCATGATGAAAAATGTTGCAACTGCACCGCCCTGGTCATGAAGAATCCCTCTGCCAGAAAATAGGTTTTTAAACTTCCTGCCTTGTGTGTAACAATTAACCCGAACCCTGACCCTGACCCTAACCCTAAAATAATAATTCCACTTGGAAGGATCAGTCCGACACTGTATGCAAAGCTGGTACATACTCACCCCAAAAGACTTTAAGGTTTTACAGCAGGGCAAGGTGGCTCTACCGAATATTAATGTGTGGGGGTTAAATATATAGAAGCAACACATTTATGTTTTTTAGCGATTTTCCCATCATAAAACCAGTAACACCATAAAATAATTTATTTTGAGTTTTTAAAATAAGTACATTCAAAATTTAAATGTACCATTTGAAATTCAGTAATATGTGAAAATATATCAGGGGTATGAATAATGAATTAATAATTTTTTGCGGATTTGTTCTCACTTTTATTTCTGAAAAATGAAAGTCTATAGACTGGTGACCCAGCTCCCTGTGTCTGAACACTTCGCACCTGTAGGTGTGTTAATGACCCAGCTCCCTGTGTCTGAACACTTCTCACCTGTAGGTTTGTTAGTGACCCAGCTCCCTGTGTCTGAA
>JAOYSI010008748.1:0-11334 GCA_025775065.1 Hiodon alosoides | reverse complement strand
CACACATCTTCAGAAACCTGCGCCTAGCTGCACACACCTTCACACATCTACAGAAACCTTCACACATCTTCAGAAACCTGCAGAAAGCTGCACACACCTTCACACATCTACAGAAACCTTCACACACCTTCAGAAACCTGCAGAAAGCTATTCATGGCAGTCAGTTAAACATGCTGCTGTACTGTAGACCCCCAGCAGTCAGAGACACAGATGCACTCACCATCTCCATGTCCTGTCCTCCTTTCTGTTCCTGCAGTAGGGGTTTCTCCTCGGTGACCTGCTGCTCCTTTATCCCGGCCATCCTGGAGAGCAACCTGCGATCACCACGTGCAGTCACCACAGCAACAGACCGGAGTCAGTGCAGTTCTGGCTGCAGTGCAGCAACACCTACGCCATGCATCAGTCGTCTGCCCCCCCCACCCCCAAAACGAATCTCACTCGCTCCACACTGGAGACGCGCTAGGCGGTGGCGCCAACAACACAGGGCAAACGGCAGCACCAGGACTGGGTCGCTTATTCTGGTTTAAACGGGACCAAATACGGATTGCTGGGATTAATCAACGATCACACTGGGTTTAGTCGCCGCTTTGGACCCTCACGGTACCAGGGAATCGAGAGAAACGTGCAGAGTTATCGAGGAATAGATTTGGGCTTACTATTTATTATCGACGTACAGGAAGCGGGCAGAGTATTTCGTAACTGGAAAATACTGAAGCCTGGCAGATCAGATAAGGTCAGTGGACAGAGAGGGAATTTCATCAATCTCATTTGGCATTCGAATTAAAGAGTCGCGTTAAACCCCAGCAGTCCTCACACTCACTTAAGATAAGAGAACAGCTGTTAAATTCAAGGTCTGGCTTGTCCTCAGAATACGATGTGGGGTAAAACTGCTTCTCATTCATACTCACTCAAAGACACACACAGAGAGACCACACATTTAGTGCATGTACCAACATCTGCAATAAGCTTTTTAAAACTTGCAAACAAGCACAGAGTTTGTGAACAAATGTCACAATATGGCAACAACCACATGACACCAAATGGAAAAATAAAAATATTCACAGGTGGAAATATTGCCATCGAACAAACAGGCAGGAAATAATGAACGGTTACTAACACACGCAAAAACATAACCCGTGTGGAGGTTAAGATGACGATTCCAGACGCACTTTGACGTCCACGCCTCCGTTTCCTTACAGCCACAGGGCACTCTCTGCGGACTGATTGTTCCCTGAGCCTGAAGACTCAAACAGGACTCCTCATCAGGACGGGGACAGAGAACATGTCCTACAGCACCCAGCATCACACTCCTGTTAATCCAACTGTGTTAAGAGAGCCAGGGTTCTCACACAACTGAACGGCAACCTAGCTGTCAGGAGTGTTAACGCAGTCCATGAAGACCAACGTCTGCGTTCTTTTGGGGCATTTAGGGTAAATCCACGGTAAGGCAACTAGGGGCGGAGAACCGTGACGGGGGTTTTTTTCTGGGACAGACCGTTACGCTCCATTTGCTCAGCACTGCTGCGGGGCAGCTCTGCCAAACGGGCTTGGCACTGTTGCAGCTCGAACGCCGTTGTGGTGGAATTCTCTAGATCTCGGTGTGGTTATCAACAGCAACACCAGGAGAAAACTTCCAGAAGCCTCTCGCCTTCCACACAACACTTTTACTGGCATTCATTTCAGCCTCTGGAAGGGAGGAGTGAAATCGGCGCCATATAGCCCTGTGCCAACCACCAAAAGAACTCCTAGCAGGGCACCCTCTTCTGAAAAGCTAGAATGTTCCGGAATGTCTAACGCTTGATTTTGCCATACAAATCAATTTTAATTATGCGGCTTGCGTCTCTTCTGACAATCTAATTGGGTCACGAGTACTTGGCTTTAGCTCTAGCACCAATGGGGAGGGGGGCGTTGGTGGTTACAGAACAATAGCGATTTTGTTAATGCGTTGCATCGATGACACCGGAAGGGGAATACAAGGGATCAGGGGTGGCGTGTGGCATCGAGACAACTCAACCACAAAGAGGTGGAGGTTTGAGGAAAAGGTGTACAGACAGATATTTTAGTGTGGGCGGCATGGTGTTCGAGGCAGATATGAATTTGGGTACAACACGTCTCTACCTCAGCGCTACAGTGTGAGTATTACATGTGAAGTGATGAGAATTACTGTGTTTTTACTGATCCTCAGTCAGGTCTCACTGCCAATAGTTGAATGCACAGAAACTGCCAGACAACAACATACCCTCTATACAATAAAGGACAAAAAAATGGAAAAAGTAATAAGTAAACAAACCAAATCAGAATATTCTGGCTAAACACCACTCTGAAGAGACATTAAAATGACTGGCGTGTCTGGTCGCTCCAAGGCGCACAGCACAGCACAGCACAGCACAGGCCATGACTGGCAGGATGCGGATAGAGACATTAACATTAAGAGGGACATTAAGCTCCCAGAGACCTGGTATGTAACGTCTCATCTTAGACACAGGGAGTGGTTCCTGCTCTCACCTTACACGGAGCGCCTTGTCCTGTGGGGTCACACGTTTTAATTAGGGGCTGATAGCACGGTAAACGGGAGGACCAAAAACAACACATCGATTGTTTAGTACTGGCAAATTACAAGTTAACGGTTTAGTGAAGTATAGGTAAATTAAATGTTAACAATTTGGGGCTGTTGGTATGTCGGTGGGTATATTTAGTGATTGGCATATGAATAAGGTATTGAATATTAAATAATTTGTTTTTAACCAATTTACTGACTCATAGATGGTTGATTCCTTATTAAGAGATTCCAGATTACGGCAAATAACCGTTTAGTTAAGGCATAGGTAAACTTTATGTTAATCTCGTTTTTTTGTTTTTATATCCTTTATTCCCATCCCTACGTCAGTCTTTAACTAGGCCACACATGAACCCAAACTCGTTGCCATGACAACAGCCAGCCATGCTCACCAGCCTCGCTGGCTTCTTTTTGGGTTTGGTTTACGGGTTTCCTTCTCACGGTCCTTCACACTTGTGCATCCCCTCTCACGGTCCTTCACACTTGTGCATCCCTTCTCACGGTCCTTCACACTTGTGCATCCCCTCTCACGGTCCTTCACACTTGTGCATCCCCTCTCACGGTCCTTCACACTTGTGCACCCCCCCGCTGAAAATCACGCCCAGACCCAGAAAGGCTAATGGTCTCTATCTGCATCCTCCCGGTGTCTCTCCCTCTAATCTGGGAATTAAGGGGCCAGTACTGCAACAGGGCCTGAGTTAGGTCCCAATAGTGACTCCCAGAACCTCATTAGAAAGCTCCGCCTTGATGAGCACATGAATGGCTAAGCACTTCTAATAAAGAATCAATTGAAGAGAATGCATGGTGGTGAGGGCTGGAATGAAAGCAAATCATGACACAATGTAAAATAACATCAACGATAAATATTAATAATTAAAACATAAAAGCATAACTCTTATCGCTCTGCCTTTCACACTTCAGGAGTGATTACAGGTGTGCCCGCAGCAGAAACACGCTATCTCTGCTGGGGAACTTGCCACCTGTCATGGTGCTTTGATACAGCCGCAGTCCTGAAAGATTAGGTTGGCCGGGTTGCCAGATCCCCGACCTGCTTCCTGTCAGAAGTGTGCCGTGGTCCAGAACAGTGCCAGCTGAGCAGAAGGTGAGACAGTGTGTGGCTCTCAGAGGGATGCCTTCAGTAAAGGAAGATTAACCCCTCAACGGCCCCATCCGCATTCAGACGGGAATAATGTACTTCATATTCTGCGGGGTCCGCAAACGCCATCACAAATGCTAAGGATTTAAAAGCAACCGTTCAGCACGTAGACCCAGACCCAGCTCTTAACAGAACCCGGGAAAGACGCCCGTCTGCATCAGGTGCCTGATGGCAGCCGTGTTTCTAGGTCACGTGATCAGAGCGATAGGTTCAGGATGATTTTTGAATGGCTGCCGTGACACGCCAATCGTGACAGAGACCTCGGCCGAATGCAGATAGGAGCGGTCATTCACAAAGGACACAGCTTCAGTGTTTGTTAGTCTAGAGTGAGAGAAGTCATGTCTCTCACCGTCTGATCAGTTCCCTTATCTAATCAAAAGATCTCCGTGAGAGATACTATCCAAATGGCGCCAAACTATACCTGCTAGCGGCAATGAATTGTTGAAAAATATACACTATACTGTGTATTACTATAATATGGATATTATACTATGTGGTTGACATACGTAGATTTAATCTTGTGGCTAATATTCACTTTTTCAGCTGGATACTTACTGAAGAATTACCACACTAAATGAACAGGAGGCGGCCGCCTTTACATTAAACGTCATGACGGGGTCTGCATCGTTTCATTGGCACTGAAAAATCACTTGTAACTCAGTTAAAAGGCACCAGCGATTACATAAACACTGCGCCGTGTCAGAGACAGAACCCCCCCTCCCCTCGCAAACACCCAACCTCATGAAGATAGGCGTCCTAAAATATCCCTTTTTTAGAAGCGATATCGGAATCTCTGGACAAAAGCTCTGCTTCCTGACTTGGGTAACTCCCTTCTTCGGGGACCGTCAAACTACACAAACTGTACCGAGGTCTGTCACCGTCGGCAACCCTCTGATGGACAGCGCTTACCCCCGCCCCCTAAAACAAAGAGATGATTAGCGTGAGAAACGGCCGGTCCATGCATTTCCAGACTCTCGACACCGTCACAGAAGGAGCTGGGGCTAGGTCAAATCGCTCGGCTTCATGGAAGGCGTATTGTCATCAGGGTAGGCATGAGGAAAACACTGCACCACCACAAGCACTAAATGACCAACCACCAGCCATGTGTCTCTGCAGCAATTGGTCTGTGACTCTTCTGTTCTGCGAGTCACAGACCAGCACTCTGCAGTGACTGCTTCGTGATTTGATGAAAAGACTGAAGGCATGAGGAGGTGAACAGAATGGCGAAAACAAGATAAAAGCAGCCAGGAGCCGGAGGATAACGAGACTACGTACATTGTCTGCAGCAGGCTGTGCGAAACACCGCAGCTAGCCATTGGAGGGAAACTCCATAACAATCCAGGCCCCATCTATTTGAACAAAACCAGATCCATTTCACCTTGGAGGAAAATGTGTACAGCACAGTTCAAGTCACAAAAATATGACCCTTAAAAAAAAAAAAAAATAATAATAATAATTTAATAAGCAGCAGGAAGGGTACGGCCTGATCCATTACTGCATAATCAAAGCACAGACAATGGTCTAGCATATTCAGTCAGCAGAAAAGAACGGGTTTAAGGTACTGACACCTAGACTCCAAACTTAATTATTTCACATGAACAGAAAGGGGGCTTCAGCTGCTGTAATGCCTAATTCTGAAGAAATATCTGATTCGACTCAGAGCAAACCTACTTAGACATTTGAAAATAGAAAACATATGATATTTTTAGATCTATTAAATGGTTTGATTCTGTGTTTGCTTGGCGACATTCTTCGTATCACAATTCCACCTGATGCTTCTTACGGGGTTTAATGAACGTGACATTCCGAGTACCCACTACATCTTTACAGAGCTCTGTCGACGCGTGGCGCGATGATGACGGTGCGGTCGGAAAAGCTGCCTGCCACACCGACGCGTCTCGGGAGCATCTGAGAAGCCAGCGACTGGCCCCGGCGACTGCCCCGGCAACTGGCCGAGACTTACCGCCCCCCCCCACCCCCCGCCGTACCTCAACCACTAGCCCTAGAGTTTCACTCAAACCAGTTTCCACAATCCACAGAAGCACATCAGCTCTTACTTCTCAGTACACCTGTCAAACAACCACCCACCCCTGGCCCCCCCAGGACAGGAAAATCTAAACGAGCATCGCACATTCAGGAGGAAGGGAAAAAGAACAGAAAAGAAAAGAAAAGAAAGTGCCCCATTACCTGCTGTGGTTGTTTTGGCTTTTTCTGTGCCTGGGTCCTGCAAGATGTGTGTTTTTCCCTCTCGTCTGTTTGTGAGCGTGTATGTATATGAGAGAGAGGTTGTCTATCCTATGAGATCACTCCCCGCCTCCCTTTCTCCCTCCCTCCCCTCCCTCCTCCCTGGTAATAAACAGAAAACACGTGTCAGCCCAGATGATGTAGCTCTCTGCTCACTGGCGCGACGGCTGCCAGCTCAACAGATTGGGAGAGAGGGAGGAGAAAAGGGAGAGGAACCAAACTCGGGGAGTTTAAAAAAAGAAAAGGGAGTAAAGGAGGCGATGGCTTTAGTACATACATGGTGTTGCAGCAGCGACTTCGTTGGCACAAGCCCCTCTCTGTGGGAGACGTTTTATTAAAAGACGCCCACGCATAACTACACACAGAACTGCACCAGTAGGATAAGGGTTGTCTGCCTTTACTCCCCCCTCTTTCCCCCCCAGAGGAAAAAAGTCACTCAAACCTTCCCCCACGGACACCTTCTCAAGTGTTCATCCATATGTTTGTTACGTGTGCACATTTTTTAAGGATTCCCCTTACTGTAGATCATTAGGAAGACGTGGGAAAATAAAAACAACAGTCCTTTCTTTCTTCACTGTAGCACGTGCCACATTCAGGACCACATCTTAAACGCCTCAAACCCGAGTAAACCTACAAGGAACACGAGGATAACGAATCTGAAACACAAGATAAACAAGATTACCATCGGGTCAGAGGACACAAACTGGACCAGCATCTCTTCGCTCTGAGATTCAAAGGGGGAGACCTCCGAGAGAAAAGGCTTACTGAATTCAAGAGAAGCGGACAGAAAAACATCAACATTGCCAAGACAGCAGCTGTGAGGCAGCAGAAAGAGAGAGAGAACTGCCCATTCCCATGCATCGGAATGGTAAAGTATCTTTAAACACACTGAACATTCAGGAATCGGGAAAGTAAAAGCTCAAATTAAAATGTGCAACCTTCCGGAGAAAGGTCAGAGAGCCTTGCTGTCTGCCAAATTAGTGACAGTGCGTCACAGCCAGGGGCAGAGCTCTCGAACAGCAAAGCACTGGGCTGATCCAGAAATCGTCTATCCGTTGGTTCTGGAATTTGTGTCAATCATTAATCATTTATTCCTAATAGTGTTTTGGCAGGGCTGTCGTTTCAGCAGCCGTTCCAGTAAAGCAGCTTCTCCGTCTGAGATCTCAGATGTTTTCGATGGGGAAATCACCACTTACACTCTGCCGTCACGGGCATTCAGAAAGGGCACAGTGATGGATCGCCCTAGTGGAGGGTTAAGGGACTGCAGGACCAGAACAGACACGACTGAGAAATTAGGAGATTACAGAAAAACGCAATTCTCATTGAGAAAGTGTTGATTCTCTGCTGCCTGCACCGGAAGTGTGCGCTTTTGTTTCGTTTTGAGTTGTAGCTAATAAAACACCTTTCAGAAGCACCCTGAAGACACAGTCCCTCTCCTAACTTGCAGCACGTGGGAGTATTCTTTCCATTCTGTGGGTGTTAATTGTTTTCAACTGAAGATAACAGACTAACAAGTTCAGTAGTGCAGATGTTGCTATTTTTAGTAGGGTCTGGATTTAAAAGCTTCCTACACTGTAATACTTTCATCCTGCGTTTCTTCATGCAAAGCTCTCAGAATATTAAACTTTTTTAGACTGTGAATTATCTCCCTCTTACCTCACCCCCCCCAAGATTTCGGCATTTGAGTCACAGAGGCAGAGGCATTGTGTCCGAAGAACCCAGATTATTGGCACTGACATAATTAGCTAGTCAGAGTTAGACACCAACAGCTCATAGCAGAGCGTTCTACAACCTGGGGGCTCACACATGCATGCACTCAAAAATAACTGTTACAACACACCCCAACAACAACAACAACAACAACAACAATTACAACACAAACACACAAAAAGAGGAATCCAGAAGTACGGGTGTCATTTTTAAAGACCAGTGATATTCCTCTCACACTTATGCAACATCAGAGTCTGCACTGGGAGCAGGTCTGGACACAGTTGATTAACGCGCTTTATTTCACTTCTTTTCCTCACCGTCCTACGCTTGCCACCATGACTCACTGGTTTTTAGTGTTCTCGGCATCCATTATTACACTCTGATGCAGATCGTTCCGTGGCAAGTGAATTCAACTGGCTGATGCATGGCACACACGTTACAAAGCCTTTTTGTTTACTTCACACGAGCCATTATGTGAACTAACCCCACCGGCCTGCCCCAGAGCGCTTGGATACCGTGGTCACCCCAGACAGAGCCTAAAGTCTAGTGAATCTGAAGTTCAAGCAGGATAAACGGAGGCACTTTTAGCCGCAGGATAGACTTCAACGGGCAAGCATGCCAAGTAATTATGCCGGACATCAAAAAGAAATTTACACCTCTCAAAAAAATAATTGAAGTACTTGCAGAAAAACCTTTTGTAGCAGATGCAACGACACCGAACAGACATACCACAGATAATTGCTAATTAACATTGCAGCCACTGCCGAGAGCAGAATATGTTGTACACGTGGAACACTAGCTTGCAGAGGCTGTCATGTGGGATTCTGTCCTATTCCTTGTGAAGAGCCTGGATAACCATGTTCCTGACCGCCACACTTAGTTGGCCATTTGCTGCCTAGATGTCAGCATTGGATCTTTTTTCACAAGCAGAACGAGGGCATGCATAACAATAATGGTTCAGCCTCAACAATTCACCAGGAAGTCTTCCCAGGTAGGAACACATGGACCCAGGGGTTTTTCCAACATCCTCACCACGACTCCCTCCTCGACCGTCAAAAACAGGCTCCTGACTATGAACAAAAAATATTTATCGATATTTTCCAATGTAAAACACGTTGGGTCCCCCGATTCTTCGTATACGTTGCAGAAGATCATTTTTGATGAAACGTTTTAGGGGAGTAGTGGTGTGTGAATTTGAAGCGAACCTGACTAAGAACTATGTTTGGGTAAACCACTTCCTGCTGAGATCACTCGTCCTTCACACGTTGACCCCGCCGTCTGGAAAGCGCCCCCCCGGTGAGATCGCCGCTGTCAGGGTCTGGACATCAAGTGTGGCGGAGACCCGCCACTCACAGGCAAGGAGGTGTGTGGGAGATAAAGGTAAAACACTCTCTTCAGGGGCGTTATCTCAGGGGAAGAAAATTAAAGGGCTGTAGTATGCTTTTCACTGAGCAAAATGACCAGAACTAGTGACTCCAGTCTTCCATGTGGACACATGCAACGGTGACAAACAATTCCAATATTTAAGTAAAAGACAGAGAAAAATCAGATTTATTTGTTTAAGAATAGCCTGCTGCAATGCAGTTCACTCCACTCAATCCCTCCTCAATTCATTAAAACTGCGGCACTTAAAATCAACAAACACTTAGTTATATTAGGCCTATTTTGGCATCTCCTTTGGCAACACATCAAATACTGGATTTAATTCAAGGTGTTTATCTTAATTTAAACCATAAATATCCATGAAATATACGCTTGTACAAATTACATAATCCATAATTCGTAGGACAGCCTCTGGAGTCAAACTAGATGTAGTAAAAGTGTGGAATCTCTCAGGCCTGGGCTCTGTAGAATATGGGGATCTTGCTCCATTTTCCTCATTAATAAAATATTTACAACGCACACAAAAACGACGACACATTTTCCATTCCAGTCTGACTCCATATGCACATCTGGCACAAGTGAGAAAATAACCACTATTCGGCTCGCGCGTTGACACTGAACATGATCATTACAAAAACATCTGTGACGTTGAGTGACTAAACCTGCACGCTGAAGATTAATGGACTGGAACACATTCAAACACATGCCAGTAAAACACATTGAAGTAAAACACATGCAAGTAAAACACATTGAAACACATTGAAACAAATGGAAGTAAAAGACATTGAAACTACTAAATGTGGACTAACTGTCTTTACATACATAGCCTAAGTGAAAAGTGCACCTATGGCTTTACTTAAGTGTGTTGTGTGATTGCGGACAACCTGGGTCCACCAGCAGGCGCCACGCTGAAGCAGCGAGCGACCCACTGCTCAAACTAAACCAACGGTACGCGAATACGCTTGTTCGATAACATCTGCTGTCAGTATTCCACGTTATACATCTGATTAAATAATATTTCTTTAATCCGTCACCTCACAGGATTATCCAACTACATGACAAGCCTCCACAACAAAACATTTCACGCCCTAGTAGTGTTCAACATCAATATTATTGTCAATGTACCATGCTGAGATTCTACGTACGGCATCAATATTCCACATGACGATGGCCTTGTATGGTCTCATTGACCCACAAAAGGTGCTTTAACCAGCGTTAATACACTGCATGGAGCTCCTAATTCTCTATATGTATGATTTCAAGCGAAGCGTTTCACTGAGCTGAGGTGGGTGAATCACGCAGCATTGAGTCATAGCTGTTTTTATGTGCAATACACCTCAGGGCTTCTGCATG
Source organism: Hiodon alosoides (assembly GCA_025775065.1). Classification (NCBI taxonomy): domain Eukaryota; kingdom Metazoa; phylum Chordata; class Actinopteri; order Hiodontiformes; family Hiodontidae; genus Hiodon; species Hiodon alosoides. The sequence goes on along the minus strand of JAOYSI010008748.1, from coordinate 931 downwards.
GATGTTATTTATAAAGGGACTTATCTCTTTCCTGAGTGGGTCCCTGGTCACTGACAGCACACGCCACAGAAAGAGACTGAGCCTGTGCCAGAGAATGCCTATGACCTGAACGGGCTGGGCCAACCCACACCTGAGCCACACAGTTAAGTGGGGAGCCAGATCCTCACACACAGAGAACAAAGCCCTCCTCCTTATCAGGTGAAAAGAAACAGGGCGCTGTGTGGGGGCACTCCCAGGCATGACGCGCGGTGGAGCGGGTTTCAGTGCTAGCAGCTTCAAAAGGACCCGTCATCCCGATCGCTCTCCTCGCCGCTGTTGCCGGGGCGTCTGGCTTCTGCCTGCAGGGCAGGAGGATGCGCTCAGTTACGCCCACCCCCCCCGCCCCGCTCAGCAGCGCCCCACGCCACACGGCTTCCGCCCCAGGGTCACTGCGCTTCTCACGGGAATTCGGCAGTGTCCAGGAAGGGTTATTTCTTCTGCGGTCTGCTAGCCACTTTCTTCTGCGCTTCAAAGCCAGAGCACAATGCTCGGAGGAGGCGAGCAGAAGAACGGGAGGACAGACAGCCAATGAAACCCCATAACCAGATCTGGCTTTACAGCAGACCCGCTGCTCAAATACAATACAACTCACGGCTCTCTAAACTTGTACAATGCCTTCAGCAAAACTGAGCAACCTGGAAGATCACATTCATCACACAGCGGACACTTCATCAGTCAAAGCAGCGTTCTTGATATTAATCACATTCATCACATAGTGGACACTTCATCAGTCAAAGCAGCGTTCTTGATATTAATCACATTCATCACACAGCGGACACTTCATCAGTCAAAGCAGCGTTCTTGATATTAATCACATTCATCACATAGTGGACACTTCATCAGTCAAAGCAGCGTTCTTGATATTAATTAATCACATTCATCACATAGTGGA
>JAOYSI010008747.1:0-11336 GCA_025775065.1 Hiodon alosoides | reverse complement strand
CCAACCTCCAACTCTTTACAATGAGAGCAACATCATCAGAAGAGCAGACATGGGATAAGCAGTATAACCAGCCTGTAGGAGGCCTGTAACCAACCTCCAACTCTTTACAATGAGAGCAGCGTCATCAGAAGAGCAGACGTATAAACAGTATGAGCAGTATAACCTATGGGTACTACCATGACAGTATGCTGATGTTGACAGCTAGGAGGGTGTATTTGGGTCCTGACTGTGTTGTAGTTATTCATCTCTGCTTGGACAGATTCGTATTTGACTTTCCGGGAGACATTTTGATAAATAGGGCTGGGTACACGCTTCTTGCTCATGCATTACATAGTATGTCAGGCTTCTTACTTTTTAGCGTTGGCCGGAAACCCAGGAACCCAGGCAGAACGTCTTAGGTTTGAAACTAGCGAAAAACCAAATCTGGCGTTAAAGCCATGGAATATATATTCTGTCAGGGAGTTTTTTAAAATCATCACAGCAGTTCTCTCAGCTGCGTCAGGTCAAGGAATAACTTCCCATTTTTCCCTGATTGACTTTGGATTTTTGTTGTTTTTGTTATTCCCTCTGGATCCCACTCACCTCCCCAGAAAAGGCCTGGCCATTGAGGAGGTGCTCTGAGCCCTGGCCGTCCTCACTGCCGAAGTGCAGACGTATCTCTTCCAGCCGGTGGCTGTAGGCCATGGGCCCTCCAGATATGTTGACCAAGTGCTCCTTCTCGAGGCGCAGAGAGACGTGGCGGCCCGTGTTGTACATGGTCCCTCCTACCTAAGGGTCACACGGTAAACACAGAGCAATCGGTCAGACCAGTCTCCAAACTGTGGTGGGATTCCCCAATCAGCCTGCAAAGTATGTGTTATTAAATGAATAGCAATAAATTGTGAGCTTCCGCCAAGGACAACACAGAGTAACTAGTTTATGACTGCAATACCTTGTCAGAATTTTTCACAATACAATAGATTAACTTTTAACCCCAGATTTCATGAAGGCTGCCTCCTGTCCGATCCCTATCCCCTTTCTCACAGTCAAAATATGATCGCGTGATTGGTCTCCCGAGTGGCGTAGTCGGCAAGTATGTTGCCAGAATGTGCGAAATGAGCGGGAGTTTGCCAGTTTGTATCCTGCTCGTGTCATTGGCTGATTGTCACTGGGGGAGAACAACAGCAGAACAAGATTGTCACGGCGCTGCCCATACAAGCGGGATGTCCGTCTCCTCCAATTGGCACCGAACCGCACTGTGAAATGTGGGCTGTGAACCCTGCGATGTGTAATGGAGATGGGTGGCTACGGCAGGTAACTACATGGGCACACCCATATTCGCATATAGTTCACATATAGATAACACCAAACACAACTCAGTATTTTGTGTGAAGTTGGAAGATTAGTTATGGCTAAGTGATATTTTAGTTATATTATGGAAATGGTATGCAAAATGACTGTTGCAGTTTGTTTTTAAGAACTTGCAATGTTAAATATTAAACATGATAAAACCTCCCATGGGATATTTTGTTCTTGAATACCTTGGTTTCGAGTAAAATTTAGCTGCAATTATGCATTTTGTAATTTTAATGTAGTGACATTTAGCTTATATTAGGCTTAAATAGAAACATGGTTATGCATTAAGTTAATAGGAGTGTTTATGAGGTAGACTGTTATTTGTGTAACTATTTGGTTAAATATAATTATACTTTGGAATATTTTACAAAATTGCACAAATACTGTCTTACTCTTACGCAGCTAATTTGCAAAGGGATCTCAAGTGAAATGTATTTTCTGACAGAATATGAGCTCTGAAAAGTATTATTTTCACTTCACAGATACATGAAAAGCAACTGGGGTAACAGGTTCCTCATCTTTGAAGTCAACCTTGACAGGATATTTGCATCACCATTTCTTGGGATATAATGTAAACTGAAAAAACATTTAAAATGCTAGAGTTGAAGTGACCAGGTTTAAATACAATTATATCCTTGCTTATTATATGACTACAAACATTGGTGCACAACAATAATTAAAATTAGTATTTAAACTGCCTAACCATTGTCCTACACAGCATAATACATGCTTGTGTGTGTGTGTGTGTGTGTGTGTGTTTAGACCGGTCACGGAAATGAAGACAAACAGAGAAAATTCAGTTTCTCCTTAATCTTTCTGTGAGAAGTAACAAATAAATAAACAACACAAATCAGACGAGACCTGTAAATCCAAAAAGCCAATACGATTGTGATTCAATGGCGGAATTTCTGCAACATCTGCTCGCCCAGGGCTTTGACGACTGGTGTCTGTCGCATAGACCCCCAGTGTTCTGCAGATGGCGGAGAGGGTTGGAGCGCGTGACCGGATAAATGGCGGCGTGCTCAGAATACACTGTGCAAGGAATTCAGTGTCTACAGTGGGGTGTGAAAACGTATTTTCAAACGAACCGTTCTGCAGAGAAGCACTGAGATTTCCGAAGGGGTATCGGCCCATGGAGGCATGTTTTGATATAAAACAAACCCAGCGCTCAGTTTCCTACAGCTTTACCTTTAAAAACTCCATTGCTGTCTGCTGTTTGACTCGGACCGAGGTCCCCAGAGTTGCACCTCATCTGTATGCAGAACTCTAGATGCCCTCAAGATTGGTTTTGTAAGGAAGGATAGACAGCCTACGAATTCCATTTGTTTTTTGAAGACTTGTTTCTTGTGTTGCTCTGGCAAACGTGGGGGGTGAGATTTCCTTATTGCTACCCCAGGAAGCAGGTAACACATTTCATTGACTGCTTCCAGGGTTATGAACTGAAACATCAACGGGAAAATCACACCTCAATAACAGGAATATCAGACATATAAATACAAATGTATCTTTATCTCTATCGACTTATATATGTATATCTAATGGAGCTTGAACTCGTACCAGGAAGCCTCACACTACTCCCAGAATGCACCTTGCTTGATGAAGTAAATACACTATGGTGGTTTCCACTACATTGCAGCAAACACGCCTTTGACAGGGGAGGTCTGACTGGATATTAGAGAATGCACTCTTCTAAACCGAGAAGAGCACAGGCAAAAAGAAACCACAAAGATGACCACAAACTCACGACCACAAACTCAGGACCATAAACTAACGACCCTCACGGCTTTCCCTGGCGGCTGTTTATTTCCTTCTTGATTCTGTCACTTCCACCAGCCTAATAGGTCAGGTAACTCAATCTTCCATGGGCTTGTGGGATTTGGAGTGTGGAGAAACAAGCTTCATGTTGATAGAACGTAAAATATCGGTGTTAAATAGAGAAATTAGGTTGTCTGGGAAAAAAACGGAAGGATACCCAGTCCCAGTGATGTAATTGATGGAGTAAATCACACTTAACCTAGCTGTATTTTTATCGGAAAAAAATACACTTAATAAAATATAAAATAAGAAAAAGCTATTACATACAATCTTAAATGCAATTATTAATATATGCAAATATAGTGTTGAATGGTTGCTACAAATAGATTGCAGAGACCTTTCAACTTTCAAATGCATATTTTGTCAATTCAGAAACATTCTAAATGTTTTCTATGTAATTAAAAAAAAAATAAAACCATAAAATAAAGGATAATAATATACATAAACCCTGACAACCCAGATTTCTATTTTCCAACTATGTCAAAAAGTTACTTGTGTATTCTGTGTATTTTTGGGAGACAAAATATTGACTGAAAATAAATAAACCCCAAATCCAAGAGATGAGTTTCCCTCTGCGGCACCAACATGTTGCCAGGAGCCGACTGCTCTGATTTAATCCCAACCAACACAATTAAAGTACATCCAGAAACAAGGAATGCTACCTGCTCTGTGATGACAAAAGGATTGTCTTTGATCCGCAGTGTAATCCTTCACGCAAGCTCAGTTGGCCGTTTTGCAGCATCAGTAATTCCTCATCGCCGCCTTGCCCCGGCAGTAGTTCCGCTCCTGACAGCAGCTCCTCTAATAGACAGGAGTTGTTGGAGAAGGGAATGATTCTGACACTGGCTCTCTGAAGAGCCAGGCTTCCCTACAGCTCTGGGGCATTTCACGATAATTAGCCATCAAGAGAATTTACAGCTCAGTCCCTTCCAGAGCTTCACCTCACCGTAAATTCCTCCTGCCGGATAAATTATTAAAAGCTAATTTGTTGAAAAAAAGCATTTCCGATTTTTACCTGTACAGCTTGCAGAAGCAGATTAAATGAGATATGGTTCAAGATGTGGCTCATTGCTAAATTAGCAAATAAAACTCATACATATTCACAAAAAATAATTTATTTGTCACTTCTAAGCTTCTATTTTCCCCGAGAGTTAATCAAGGTAAAGGTAACATTGGATTAGTGCAGAATAACAGGGAATTTGTCTAACTAACAAAACATTTAGAAGAAGACACCTGTTCCCAAAAACATGCAGGGGCAGACAGTCCCAGACCATATTTTTTAAAAAGTACCTAGGGCACCCAGAGGTAAAAATGAACAGATTGGATTGGAAAAAACAAAGTTGATGTTGAAATTGTTTGCATGGGTTCAACTGAAAGGGCTTTTAAAAGAAAGACGTACATAAATCTCCTTGTTATACCTCCTGAACCCATCTTACTCTGAAGTGGACAGATTTACCATGCTGTCCCCCAAGCAACCCTACAGGTCTTCACTGTTGATCAGCGTTTACAGGGGGAAAAAATCAGGCAAAGTAATTGAGTAATAATAATTTTCTTCCAGACTTGCTATGGAACTACAGAACTACAAAACTGAATATATAGGACTTTGCCTAAACCTACCTTGATTCTGTATAGATCCATAGAAGAAAATCAGTCAGCCCATAAACCATATCCTCTCCCATTTGCTTTTGAGAACATGATTGCCTCATTGTTGGTTCTGGAAACAGTCTCTCTGTATCTCAGGGATAATCAAATTGTTTAAATATATATTAAAATTCATATATGGATAACAGACGAGGGTATTTCGAACAGACATAATTTCCAAATAACACAATCCTGCAAAAACACGAAAATTCCATTCGGATCTCAAAGCAACCTGACGGCCAAGGGGATCGAGGAACATAAAAGCTCGTTTCGCCACGGCGGTTATACAACTGACCAGCAGGGGGGGGTGCTAGGACTGGCATAAGTAAGGAGCCGGCATGACTAAATGAAAAAACTTAGATGTTCTGCCGATGAATCATGCACGGGATTTAAAATTCACAAGGTGCTAAAAGAACAAGATCCCATTTGCTTTGAATTATTTGCATAATGGAAGACTATTCTGAAGACTGTAATTCCTAATTTTCACAAAAACCTGCTTGTGGTTTCAATGGAAACACTTTATCAGGCGCTTAGCGTCATTATACACTCTTAGTTTAATGTTATATCACTTTCCTGCACTCTTTTTTACATCTACGCCACTGATATACCCTTCCCGTTCAATGCTCCATCACTATAATACACTTGTAGTTGAATATGAGAGGGGGACTGGGTGTTATAACCCCTTAATTTAGCCGCTGGTTATTTAGGCCAGAAACAATGCATAGGACAATTTTATTGAAAAGGAATGAAGCTGTATCGAACTCCACCTGGCTGAGTTTGGGCCAGATCTTTAAACTGCAGCATCCTCATAGGTTCACATGCAACACAAATCATTGGGGAACAATTTATCTTAAATTTAATTTATTAAGGTTAAGCAAATCAGATATCATATGGATCAAATCACATGAATTCGTCCATGAGGATTTGAGTTTAAAAACTTATACTGTGAGTTTTCTCTGTCCCCCAGGTAGCATTGCTACATATCCTGTATTCACCCAATTAGCTGATTTTGATAATTAGACAGGATGATATCAGAAGGGGCCTCTACATGGCAGGAAGCAATTACAATGTCAAACTAAATTACATTCAAATACTACAACATTGTAATTAAATGCCATGACCCAGAACCACATGAGTAAACAAATCAAACCTGCACGCTGGGCATGTATCTATGGGAATAAGAGGGGACTAACAGGGTAAAGTAATGACACTTGCCATTTCTTGGTTTATTTATAAAATGTATTTAAGTAATTACCAAGTATGTAAATGAAATCTAGTATAAATACACAAGTTAGACAAGAACGACATCTTTGGATCTGTGAAAACACAAAGAACCCCAGAGGGCAGAAGAGGATGGTGTCAACGAGCTACCTGTTGACTGCTGGGTAAACGTTCTGTCTGAATTTATTACTGCAGAGCGTTTTGTTTTGTGCTTCCAAAATGAATCACTATATACACTGAGTGGCCAGTTTATAAGGTACACCCATCTAGCTGCCTGAATTCTTTGGTGCGTGGATTCTGCAAGGTGTCGGAAACGCTCCATGGATGTTGTCGTCCCGTGCTAACACGATGGCATCACGCGGTTTCTAATGGCGATACATTCATGCTGCAAACAGCCTGTTCCAATCAGGTGTGAGGACTGCACAGGCCACTCAAGTAAACTGAAAATGTTCCTGGAACCATTCAGAGACGAGACGTGATTAGTCATGATCATCCTGCTGGAGGTATCCATGTGAGCAAGGGGTGAACTCTAGCCATGAAAGGATGGAGCTATCCAGAAGCAATGTTCAGAAACGCTTTATGTAGCTAGCCACGGCCAAGTGGCTGACTGTCTGTAGGAGCAATCCATTTTCCTGAACAGGGTGGTTCACCTAATAAACTGTTCACCAAGTGTATTTGCTTAATCTTGCGTGACATTTACTGTGTTGCTTCTAAGTCATTAACAGAGTGAACAAAAGAGTACCAGCCAATGGCGCCAGCCATCTAGCAGAGCTGGTGGCCTGTCGGCTTTCCACACAGGCAGCAGAAAAGGAGAATTTACAGTGACACCCGGATGCTTTTCTGGCAGCCACCCATAGTGATGGAAGCTGACATGTCCATTTTAGCAGAGAAAAAGCACCAGGAGGAAGGGAAGCCCCACTAAATTTTATATGAAACCATTCATGCAGGACACTAAGTGGCAGGTTCTCCCATAGCTTCGGGGGCCCAGGGAATAGAAAGCCCTAATCCGTCACTCGGCTCTGTCACTTCTGCCAGCGGTGTCTTAGACCACTGCTAGGCCAACACTATCCAACCCTGAGCACATATTAACGTTCCTCGTGATGATTTTTGGACGGGGTCACTCGACCTCATCAGGTCAGTCTCCTCCCTATTCAACTCGCAGATTTCTCGCCGTAAACCCTGGGAAGTTTTATCCTCCCAGACCACCAATCACCAATCCCCTCGCCGTCCATTGCGGATCAGACAGCTTGGAGCTGTATAGGTTGTAACACTACAGCTGTAGATTCTCCACACAGGTCTTGACACAGGACTAAGTCAAATCTGAACTATTGAAACACTAAAAACTCACTCAAAAGGGCACTTTTAAACAAAATGACAGAAATGTACACTCTTAGTTCATTGTGTTTCACCAGTCTTGTGTAATCACCAATTTGTTATTTCCGTAGACTAAAGAAGATCCTTACCTTTGGACTATGATCAGACCCTGCGTGCGCGTTTGACACAGGTATCTCCATAGACTGAAGGACCTCCTTGGCTTGCATAGCCCGTTATTTTACATTAACTCAGTTTCACTGAAGTAATCACGTTGAGCTACACTTCTCAAGGTTAAGACACTAGAGCTACTCTTTGAATTTGAACCCTTTCATAAGTCCACCTGCTGCCTGGCAGTCACTACATTCTGGTTTTCTTGCAAACCGCTCTGATCTTCTTGTCTTTTGGTCTGGAACAAAATCACAAGGTTTTCACCTTTCTAGCTGTGAGAGTTAAATCAAATGCATGTTGGATTCAAGACAATGTTTTTCTGTTCTTTATGGTGTCGGCAGTGAGGAAAAGCTTGGTTGTGTTTCTGTCACAATTTATTTGTCGATATTCAGGTTAGCCTCTGAATGAGGTGAGTTGTTTGAGGAGATTGATCCATCCTGGACAAAAAAAACAAAATCTGTACAGCCTGACAAAATTACCCAGAAATCTATTGAGAGGAAAGGAAATGAATGGGCCCCATTGACAGCTAATGTCAATTTTATGAAAATTACCAGTGCATTTTTGACTTTGTTGCAACCTTTTAGAAAGGCAAATATCGAGGATTATTCTTATCTGCACGCAGAAGCAATTTTATGAGACACACTTAAAACACTTCTATTGAGCCAGTCAGCTTTTCATGTCCTCCAACCATAGCTAAACCTGTAGCACACTAAGAAATGGTAGCAATCAGAAGAATATTTTTCTCCGAAGACCTATAAGTCACAATCTGGCTAGAAAAATAGATAGAGAAATTACCTTATGGAGCAGTTCACATTATATATTTTTTCATCATCAGATTCATCTAGAATGAGACTGAAGGCTGGCGGGACAGAGAAACCCCTCCGATGACACGGCTCCGCACGGGCACTGACGTCCCCACCAGCCCAAACCAGCAGCAGGACACAACGCCGCCAATTAGTGCATAATGAATAATTCAACCTGACCTTCTTCGGCTTCAAATGATATTGTGCCATATGTGTTCAGCCTGAACGCCGCGTTCTGCGAAACCCCGGCAGATTTGAGAGCTAAGAATAAAAAATGTCAGGAGTGCACGGAGTGTTCAGAAGCAGGAAGGCGCAGAGTAGCGAACAGAACTCTTCAAGTGCAGCATGGTGCTGAAGTAACACTAAGCAATTAGCAACAGGAAACAACAAGCATTTACCCAGGGCATTAGGCCAGGGTCTCTGAGAGAAAACGTTAAACAGACGGATGCGGAAAACTGTTTTCTAACCGTGTAGTGGTTGTCTGGTGACAGAGATGTCATAAGAAGGCCCAGGCTTTCTGGGAAAAAAGCCGGCCAAACAGTTTAATGTATTCACTCACCTAACGCTTGGGAATGGCTGAGCTTGGTGGAATGTGTGGTTTGGCAACAGTTTATTTCACCAGGTCTGGCGAGTTTGATAGGAGTAGGATGCAGGCATCAGTTGTTAAACAGGGATATTCGTCTTTCAAAGCCTTACTTTGAGGAAGTTGAGAGCTTTTTGACAATAAAACAGTAAATGAATAGCACTCAAAATGTACTGAAAAAAACCACTGTGACAACGTTTGAGTGGTTCTCCGATAGAGGTCTAGTCTCTCCTTTCATTTACGTGAATCCAGTGTCAGCGCAGCAATAAAAAGTCGGACCATGCAGGGATCTCTGTTAACAAATCCACTTCCTACCGGGACTGTCGAATATTAACACAGCCGCCAGGCAATTCAGCCCTTGTCTGTGAACCAATAAACTTCAGCAGGGGTAATTAAGGATGGACATAATAACCAACCAACACTAATTATAACTGTGAACTATTTCATTTCAGCTAGGGGCTATTGTGGATTAACAATGCAATCCACCAATCCTGTCCCCTCACTGAGATTTTCTGCGATTTCTAACTCACAGTCTACAGAAGACAATGATATTTGAGACAGCAAATGCTGAGTATGAAAAAAAGCACAAAAGAACATTACCCTTATAAAGAATCAATTGCATGAATGATTTTAGGAAGCTACCCAGTTAACAGATAAGCGTTCGGTAATGTTGCTACAATGTTACCGGAAGGCTATGAGAATGTCAAGCATTAGCTGGTTACATTCCAGGGGAATCTGTACATTAGAACGTGCCCTGTGAAACATTAAGTGAGAATCCAGGCTGCCACTCGCTTAGCTGCCAGAAAAGCCAGCAGGAGTGACTTCACACACAAGTATTCTTTACAAAAGATTGACAGAATGCACTCTGTAACACCCTCTGTCCATACAAAACATGAAAACCATCTTTCCAATGAATTAATCTTCACTCAAAGTCAAATCCTTCACTTGAAATCCTGACCCCAAGGCTTAAAAAAATTCAATTCAAAAATTGGTAATTCAAAAATTCGATTTCAAAACTGTGGGATTGTGGGAAACCATACATTTTTTAATTCAATCTAAAGAGATGAAATTCTATGAAAATATACCATTTTCGACCCTAGTAAAATAAAATAAAAAATAGACCACAACGTACTTCTTAAATGCAACCATAGACAAGTCCTACAGCATAACGGCTAAGCTGTTGTTGCTCCTAGAGGGCTCCACTACAGCAGTAGCACTCACACGGCAGCACTCACACAACAGCACTCACACAGCACTCACAAGGCATCACTCACACGACAGCACTCACAAGGCATCACTCACACGACAGCACTCACACGGCAGCACTCACACGACAGCACTCACACAGCACTCACAAGGCATCACTGACACGACAGCACTCACACGGCAGCGCTGACACGACAGCACTCACAAGGCATCATCACAAGGCATCACTCACACGACAGCACTCACAAGGCATCACTCACACGACAGCACTCACACAGCACTCACAAGGCATCACTCACACGACAGCACTCACACGACAGCATTCACACAGCACTCAGAAGGCATCACTCACAAGGCATCACTCACACGACAGCACTAACACAGCACTCACAAGGCATCACTCACAAGGCATCACTCACACGACAGCACTCACACAGCACTCACAAGGCATCACTCACACGACGGCACTCACACAGCACTCACAAGGCATCACTCACACGACAGCACTCACACGACAGCATTCACACAGCACTCACAAGGCATCACTCACAAGGCATCACTTTAGCGTGGCTAAAATAGCCAAATCCACTCATTACAGTGGATTACTAATTACTAATTACCACTAAAAGTGGTGTTATCGTAGTGTTGCCCATGTAGTGTAGTTACAATTGAGGCCACTGGTTACTCTTAGCGAGAAACCTCGCCTGTCTTTGCCAAGGCAAAATGAGGATGGTTCCACGTTCACAGTAGCCTCACCACTCTCACCTTGACTCTTGAATCTAGACTCTTTTCTTCCAATTGGACGGTCAAAGCCTGATAACTAATAATGTATTCCAAAATTTCTACCAGCCTCCTCCCTGCAAAGTTAAACAACGTCTTTCAATTCTATTCTTATCTCCTCAAGGCACTATTCAAGAAATTCTCCCCACAGGATATGTTTCAGAAGTAATCTTACCAATTTCAGACACATTACCAAAATCCCTCAAATCTCGATTCCATCCCACATGTAGTCTCAAAACAGCTCTTGCTGAAGTTCATAATGATTCGAAAGGAGCTGCTTTTTCACAATTGAAAATCCAATCCCATTAAACGGAGTATAAAAAAACCTGCCTAAGAAGGAAACTGCAATTACTATACTGTTCTACTGCTATAAATGATAAATGTGTGTATATATACATACATATATATATATATATATATATATATATATATATATATATATATACAGACACACATTTATATATTTCTAT